>CM052801.1:4905915-4968320 GCA_028533885.1 Nasua narica | reverse complement strand
GCCTCGCGGGCGGGCGCACAGGGAGGCCACGGCATGCTGCAGCCCCGGACAGCCGGCCCCCACGGGCCTTGGCTTGAACAGCTCAGAGCAGCAGCCGTGATAAGCGCGGGCCAAGCGCAGACCGCTACAGAATTCTGAGAAGCTCGAGAGCTGTAAAGGGCTCAGGGGTGCAGGTGGGCCACAGGCCCGTCTGCGACAAGACTGCGCTGAAGTCAGCAAAAGGAAGAGATTGGAGAGAACTTCCAGAGCAGGGTTCCTAACCCCTTCTGGCAGGAGGAAGAGGCTGTGGGCAGACTTGCCTAAGAACGCGGGTGAGGGAGCGAGGACAGGCAGAAGAGAAGGGGCGATGGGGGAGACTGCCTGGCTCCTTACCAAGGTCCTGCCCTGGGGGCACAGACAACCCCCTTCCCAAAGCGTGGCCCTGACGGTCACTGTCTGCCTACAAAATACACACCCACCCGACCCGAACCGCTCCGAGTTTAATGAAAACTAGGAAAGGAAGAGCTGAGTGCTTTCTGAGATGTCTTCCAGGGAGAAGACATCTGGGTGTCCGCCAGGGAGGCGGGGCTTCAACTCCTTGGTGTGACCGTCACCTGGCCACAGGACAGCCCCTCGGCTATGCCGCCACTTCGCAGCTGGCCATGGACAGTGCCCGACAGCCGTGGGCCTGCGTCAGGGACATGGCAGCGCCTTGCGAATCGCCCAGGCACAGAAGCGCTGCTGATGCGCAGCTGTCCCCGCCGTGGGCCAGTCCCCACCGTCATGCAGGCCTCCTGCTCACTCGTGTGGGACACCTCCACCTCCACGTCAAACTAACTTGCGGGGAGCTTTCACAGATAGAGGGGAGGCAAAGCCAGTTGGTCCCAATGCAAAGGAAAACAGATGTTAACGGATTAAAGAAGCCCACTCCGGCTATTAAAATCATCTGGGCTGACAGGTGACAGGAAGCTGCAGAGATTTCGGGGGAGGACCTGACGTGTCTGCATTGACCTATGCACTCATTTTCTAACTGCAAAGATGGACGGAGCCTTGTAAAACCTCCCTCCACATCTTCTAACTGGTTCCCATGGCCGTCTCTGAAATCCTTAGCTTCCCCACGCCGCAGCAGCCCGACAGGCTCTCCTCCAATGGCAGTGGGGCTGGACACCGGACCACTGGAGCGCACCTGGCCGGGGCATCGGGACCCTGCATTCGGGGGAACCCCCGTGACCTAGCGAGGGCTGCTGATGCACGCTCCCTACAAAGCCTGGTATCCAGGAGGACCACGGCCACGGTCCTTAGCATTGTGATTCTTTCTAGCATCCCCAATTTTTTTAAAAAAAGATTTATTTATTTGAGACAGACAGCACAAGCAGGGGGAGTGGAAGAAGGAGAAGCAGACTCCCCACTGAGCAGGGAGCCTGACACAGGACTCGATCCCAGGGCCCTGGGATCATGACCTGAGCCGAAGGCAGATGCTTCACCAACTGAGCCACCCAGGCACCTCTATCGTCCCTAAATTCTAAATAAAGCCTCTGTCCGTAGCACACACAGAGAGGGAAAGATGGATTAAAGATGGGCTGAGCTGCAAAGACCATACTACTTTTTCCCTTAAATCAATACTTGAGAATATTCCAATTACGTATAAACAAACCTCTTTCCAGATACACCTGGCGAAGATGGGGAAAACAGCAACATGGACTCTGAGGACCACCCAAGGGTCTCAGTTATTGTTTAAATGCTTATCGGGGTGCCTGGGTGGCTCAGTTGGTTAAGCAATTGCCTTCGGCTCAGGTCATGATCCTGGAGTCCCAGGATCGAGTCCCACATCAGGCTCCCAGCTCCGCGGGGAGTCTGCTTCTCTCTCTGACCTTCTCCCCTCTCATGCTCCCTGTCACTGTCTCTATCTCAAATAAATGAATAAAATCTTAAAAAAAAAATAAAAAAATAAATGCTTATGTAGCACGTTCCAATGGTAGTTACTAACGACTTAGCTAGGCACAGAACTACACCAGTCTGAAGGCCACACTCTCGAAGGCTTATGTGGCCGACAGCACGCTCACAAGGAGTAAGGGAGAGGGGTGCCTCTTCTGCTCCCCTTTCAGAGAAGTTAAGGAGTCTAATTAATAATCAAGATGATCATCTGAAGACCTATCAAAGAATCAAACTCAGTATTTGGCTGATATTTGACCCAGGAAAGAAAGCCAACAAAATAGGTATTACTTCCCGTATTTTGCCTGCGAGCAACTGAAACGTAAACCCACTAGAGCCACGTTCCAAGCTGCGCGCCTCGAGAAAGGAAGAAAAGGCAGACTAGTCCTTCGGCTCTTTCCAGGCTGCCGTGTGCACTCCTGGGAGAAGCAGCGACAGCATCGAGGGCCACCGTCCCTGAGCAGACGCCTGTCGTTTGTCAGACCAGCTGAGCTCCACTTCCACGTGCGCAAGTGAAAGAGACAACTCCGCGGAAGAGACCGTTATTAGTAAGGTCCCTGGGAGCGATGAAAAGGCGTCACGAGGAAGCACAGCTCTCCCCGAGCACCACAGCAGCACCTGTCTGTGCCGGTTCCACGGAGAGAGATGGAGAGCCCTGGACGCGCTGCCCACGAGCCGCTTCCCGGCGGGAACTCCCGGCACCCCGCGCACGACCTGCCCACGGGGGCCCCGGTGTCCAGCTCAGACACGCTGTACCTACCCGGTCGCCGGGAGAAGTGCTCTCGTCCAAATTATTGAGGGCATTTTCCACGCGGGCCAGGCGGCCGGACAGCGACAGCAGGAGGTTCACCACTTTGTCCAGGTCCCCGACGAACATCCGGAACTTGTCAAACTCGTTGGGTTTGCAGACGTCTTTGGCAATGGCCTCCACCTCGTCCCCAAGTGCACTGTTGGCCTGGATGTCCTCCAGTAGGCTCTCCCGGGCTTCCCGAAGCACCTGCAGCTTGCGACTGATGCTTTCGATGAGCTCCTGCTGTGGGGACACAGGGTGGCGAGCGAGCGCTCACTAGAGTGGCCCCGACCCAGCCCCTGCAGCCACGGCGGCAGCTCGTGGTCTCACCGAGTGACCTGCCTGGAAATCAGCCGAACCCCGTAAGGGTTCATTTTGCGTCAAACGATAGAGGATTTATGAGAGCAGGAGAAAGAGAACCGCTCCTGGTGACGTCACTGGCATTTCACCGAGAACTAAAACAAACTACTCTGCTCTCATCCTGTGGCTGTCCTCGGACACAATGCAGGAGTTGGGCCACTGACAGTACCGCTCGGTTCACCCCTCACCTCTGCCACGAATCTCAGGGCCCACGTGACACTTTGTGCTTCATATTTTGGAACTTTCCAACTTATTTATTTTTAGAAATTTTATTTATTTGAGAGAGAGAGAGAGAGAGAGAGAGGAAGGGAAGGAGGGAGGGAGGGAAGCAGATTCTACATGGAGCAGGGGCTTGATGTGGGGCTTGATCCCCGGACTCTGGGATCATGACCTGAGCCGAAGGCAGAGGCTTCACTGACTGAGCCCCCAGGTGCCCCTGGAATTTTCCAATATAAAGACTCACATGTACAGAAGCTACTGAGTCTCACGCCCGGTACTGAATTCCATGATTACAAAGTATGTTCTATGTAGCGCAAGCAATTAAAAGTTAAAACAAATAAAGGGCTGTCAATAAAATGAGAAGCCCTTTCGAGACACCTGACTTGAGTATGACCAAAGTGCAAACTACTCATTTTTTTTTTAATATGGCCAAATATACATAACACAGTTGACCGTTTTATCCGTTTTTAGGCATAGCACTCTGTGGCATGAAGTTTATCCGCGGCCCTACGCGGCCATCAGCACTAGAACTTTCTCCTGTGCCCCAAGTGAAGCTCGGACCCTTCAACACGAACTCCCCACTCTCCTCCCTCACTGCCCTTTCAATGATTATTTTGTAAACGGCAAACGTAAAAACGAAAACATCGACATGGGCCGTGCTCCCGAGGCGACGCGCCGTACGGTCTGCCGTGAGCCGACCAGGTCCCCCGCCGCCCGTCCTCCACGGGAGGATCACGGGGAAGGCTCCCCAGGAGCACCGCGGGGGGGAGCCCCGGCTGGGAAAACCACGGATGATCACGGAGGTCTCTCTGCCGTCGGCTCCACCCAGAGCCGCACCAAGGGGCTGTCACCGCCGCCTGGTGGTGTGAGGCACCGTGATGGCAGCAGGCTGCCGGGCTGGTCCCCGAGGGAGACCGAGAACCGCGCAGCGCGCGGGGGGCCCGGCCCCGAGTGCACACGGTATCGTCTGGACGCTCAAGTCCACTCTGGATTTTCCGCTCACTCTGCTGTAACCTGCGACATTACCCGTACAGAGCGACCCATGGAGGTCACCCGTGCTGCCGTCCCTTGTCCTACGGCCTCGTCCTGGGGCCGTTTACCAACTCAGCCCCCAGAGGGAGCCTGCGGAGCCCAGGGAGCGAAGTCTTCCCACGCCCTCCAGGACCACGGCCCCGGGCCCCACGGGGACCAGGCCCCGGGCCCGGAAGACGGCCGAGAGGGCCGAGTGCACTCCCTGCACGGGGCGCGGGGCTGCGGCAGCCCCCAAGGGGGTGTCAGCAACACCGGGGGCGCCGACAGAAGCACCCTGACTGTGCGCACGACGGTCAGGCCCAAAGCGCCTGTCTCGGGGACGGTTTCGGTGGGAAAAGTCCACACACACATATAGAAGTAAGCGTGCGGATGCGAAAGGCACGGCCTTCCATCGGGACCCCAGGACGTGACGGCGATTTCTTCCCTCGGGCAGTGAAAACCGAGCGTGGCTGCAAGTCGCGGTGTTCGGCGCCTGGGCCTCTGAGCGTGCTCCTGCTCGCGTCTCTGCGGACCCGCCCATCCGGGAGATGCTGTACAGGGACTGCGGATCCCACAGCTGACGGGGCCATCCGAACCTGGATGAATACCTCAGGCAAGTTCGGGGACTGAGGCTATATGTGGCAAGTATGAGGAGGCCTGGCCAGTGTCGCCACTCATCTGCCGGTGTCATTCTTCTCCAGCGCTCATCCTACCGAAGATCTCATGCCAACGTATGAAAACGTGCCTTCAAACCCGCGTATCAGCTGAGCTGACGAGAAACTGAGAGTTCTGGAAGGAGCCTAAATCCCTTTGATTCCTTTATCCGTCTGGCGTAAGTTTTCATTAGGAAAGTAAGTTTTCCTCCCGAAAAGGCCACTACAAGCAGCACGGACACAGACCCTCAAAGACCTTGGGACGAGGCCTGGGCCAGGCAGCCCGGGAATCAGTCCCTGCGCACCAGCCCGGCTGCAGAAGGCCTGGCCGGCCACATCAGACGAGCCTCACGCCAGCCCGTCGGCTCCCACTGTCGGGAGTATGGTCATCGGGTTAGAGGTACTTGAACTGGGTCGTCCAATAGGACACGTGACTTACTGGAGGTCACACAAGGAAGTTCCTAGATTTTATTTTTACTTACTTTTTAAAGGATTTTATCTCTTTGGGAGAGAGAGAACGCACAAGCAGGGGAAGCAGCAGAGGGAGAGGCAGACTCCCCACTGAGTAAGATGTCTGGCCAAGACTTGATCCCAGGGCCCTGGGATCGTGACTGGAGCCAAACGCAGATGCTGAACCGACTGAGCCCCCCAGGCGCTCCAAGTCGTTAGATTTTAAATGGGATATAAGGGACATATCAATCGAAATGTGGATGACAGTGGTACCCACTCAATAGGACCTTGTATCTTCCTACACAAAGATGGTAAAGAGGGGCGCCTGGGTGGCTCAGTGAGTTACGAGTCTGCCTTTGGCTCAGGTCATGATCCCAGAGTTCCAGGATCAAATCCTGCATCCGGCTCCTTGTGCCGCGCGAATCCCTCTGCCCCTCCTCCCTCTCCTGCTCCAAATAAATAAAATCTTAAAAAGAAAAAAGAAAAGACAGTAAGGACAGTGTGAGGGATTTTGGAAGAGACCAACTTAGCCAGGAAGGGCTTCACACTATTGCCCCAAGTGTCACCGTCCTGCACAGCGGCTGCACATGGCTGTGGACACGAGGCGCTGGACCCCCTCCCCCCCGCCTGGCCGCACGCACGCGGTCACTGACGACGGGCTCTCCTACCTTCTTCACCGACAGGTCATGGTCCACGTCACTGCCCGCGTCCTCTTCCGGCTCCTGCTGCTGCTGCAGGCCCTTCATCTTAATCAGCAGCTCGGCCTTGGGGGCCGACGTGCTGTAGTAGGCGGAGCTCGTGGCTAGGGACACGGCCGCCGGCACGCCGGGCTCCTCTCTCCTGGGGAACGAGCCAGAAGTTCAAGCGGCTGTGGCTCCGTGCCAGACGCCCCTGCCCACCCAAAGCGTGCTCGGGGACGAGCACAAGGTGCTGCTAACATAAGGACCACGGCCGCGGCCACGAGACACCCAAAGGCTGCAGGCAGTAGGAGGCAGTGTTCGAACTAAAACGTGCATCGCAGATGCCTACTCCCCAAGCCTACGGAAAGCCGTTTTTTAAAAAGGGGGAGAAATCCAGTAAGCAGGGATGTCTACAAACCTCCACCCAGAAGGGAAGGGAGCAGAGGGAGGGTTTTGGCCCAGAACCTGAGGTCTACGAGGAGCATGTGCGCACAGCTAGCTATGGGCAGGGCCCCCCGGTCCCCTGCGCCTCTCTGCCTGCCGCCGCGTCCACGTCCCGGGCTCGGGTCCATCTCTCACGCGCCCTGCCCTTCTGTGCTGTGCTTCCCTGGTGCGCCCAGCCGCCATCCATGGAGGGGGCCTACGGAGAGTGCGGACAGCGCCCGGACAGCTGTGACCGCACACGCCCACGCAGGCCACCTGGGAACGAGGCCGGCTGCAAAGGACAGTCTCCCAAAGCCATGGCGAGGCACCCACTACTACGCTATGGGGGAGCCCTGGGCACGGGCGGGCGAGGACAGCCTCCCTGGTCTGCACTCCCAGGGTGCTGGCAGGACCTCCCAGCTGTGACAGGAAAACACGTCCTGGACACTGCCCAGTGTCCCCGGGAAGGACACAGCGTCCCAGCTGAGAAGCGCTGTCCTCGGAGAAAGGGGCCGGTGGGCACCGCCCCGAAGCCTGTGGGCCTGGAGCCAGGAACGCACGGGAGCTGTGGTAGTCTCACAGCTTTGCCAGGCCCCCACGCTGGCATCCCCAGGACCGGGCCGTGGGGGCTCTCTGAGGAGGGTCACCGAACAGCCAACATGGGCTACAAGCCTGGCGCAGTGCTTCTGCAAACATGCCCCTGAAAGGCCACGGCGAGAACAGACGCCCGGGGCAGCCCTGGCCCCTGCAGCCCGGGAGCCGCTGAGGCCGGAAGCACCCCGTGCCCGCTGCAGACCGGCCGCAGCTGCACTCACTTCTCGTCTGTGCCTCTCGGTGACGGGACTTTGGGCAGCAGCTTGCGACGCTGCTGGGCTTCCTCCAGCAGGTGCTCGTCTTTGGGGAAGATGCCCTCCATGAGGTCCATGGTGGTTCTCATCTTCACACCGGGGTCCAGGATCTCGGCCAGGGACCGGTCCTTCCCCACGATCTCCCGGGCCAGCTCTTCCGACTTCAGGTCCTCGGCCGTCCTCTCCTTGGCCCTCACGTAGCTGAGGCCGGAGGGGGAGGCCCTGCTGTCCCTGGCGCCGGGCGCGGGGGCGCTGGGGCGCGGGGGCTCGGGCTCGGCGTCCTCGCGGCTGTAGAGGCAGAAGCGCGAGTAGGACTGCTCGGACGTGCTGAGCGTCTTGATCTGGTCCTTCTCCAGCCCGCGGGGCAGCGCGGGCAGCTCGGCGGCGCGGGCCAGGCCCTGGCGGCTCTCCTTCTCGGGCTGGCTCTCCGAGTGCACGATCTTGATGGGCACCCTCTTCACCGTGGTGTTGTTGTCCACCACCCGCTCGATTCTGCAAAGAGAAGAGCCGTGTGCTGAAGACGCCAGGTGAGGCCCCGCATGGACGGCTTCGCGGGACAGAAACCGGCCGGTCCCTCGCCCGGCCCGAGGGCTGGGGGACGTGCGGCCACCGCAGGGGAGGGAGCCTCTGTGATCCCATGACCCAGGACAGGCAGTGGGGGTTGCGGAGGCCCCGTTCCCTGACCCTGACCCTGAGTGCCAGGGCGCCGTCCAGTTTCTGGAGTCACACCCGCACACGCAGACGCCTGAGGCTGGATCCCCGGCCCCGCGTGAAGCTTCCTCACGTGAGGTGCGCACGTGTCACCCTCCCCCTGCCTCCCACCGCTCAGCGGCTTCTCGAACCAGCCACACAGGATCTGGCAGCAAACAAAGGCCACCCGGCTTCTGCGTTATTTTAAGTCACTCACCGAGGACACACTTTTCCTTAAAAAAAAAAAAAAAAAAAAAAATGGCGAGAGGTGTTGCCTGTGCGGCTCAGTCAGTGGAGCATCTGACTCTTGATCTCCGCTCAGGTCTCGCTCTCACGGTCGTGAGGACAAGTCCCACATCGGGCTCCATACTGGGTGTGAAGCTTACTTTAAAAAGGGGGGGGGGCATCTGGGTGGCTCAGGTGGTTAAGTGTGTGACTCTTGATTTGGGTAACGGCAGGATCTCAGGGTTGTGAGATTGAGCCCCGCATGGGGCTCTGCACTGGGTGCACTGCACTCTGCACTTAAGATTCTCTCTCTCCCTTTCCCTCCTCCGCCCGTACAGGCTCTCTTAAAAAAAAAGAAAACAAAAGAAAAAAAAGAAAAAAATTAATAAAGAAGGTTTCCCAGTGAAAGGAGCTATGGGGCCCCCACAGGGAAGAGAGAGAATATGGAACCGGTCAGTGTGACGGGGCTTCGTGCAGGACTCCCCGAATGCCACTTGGTGCCCTCAGCTGCACCTTGCTGGATCACATCCAGGGACCCTGTGGACCAGGGCACAGGGACAATCTGTTTCAAATGTTTTTAAAGGACGTACTGGAGAAAAAGAGAGCCATCTGCTGGTGCCCACAAGGAAAGGAAAACACAAGTCAAAATCACGAAGCCAAAGTCCCACACTTGTTTCTAACGTAGGCTAAGATCACTTCTACAATGTGACCCTGATGGACTGAATTTTGTGTAGCACGAGGATCATTCCAACGCTCTAAAGTAAATGCTTTTTTTCACCTTTTAACTGGAGACTGGGAACACAGTATGTTTTTTCCCTGTTTATGGTGGTATACAGGCTAAAATAATTTTGTATTGTCTTCTCTCCTGCAGTAGAAATCCTTAGATGTTTTACCTAGGTATTCATGGATATTCCCCCACTACTGCCCAATTTGTAAATAAATTTTAAAAGGCCAGCTCTGTGGGAAATACCACTTAGATGTGCTAAATTTCAGAAGGAAGCTTCTTGCATTTTATCCAAGCAAAAACAAAAAGACAAGATCATTCCTTTCATTCCACACTTAGAAACCCACACCACCTACTACAGAATTTTTTTTTTTTAAAGTCAGCTCTATGCCCAAGGTGGGGCTTGAACTCATGACCCTGAGATCCAGAGTCCCATGCTCTCCTGACTGGGCCAGCCAGGCGCCGCCCTTCTACTGACTTCTAAGTCTGCCTCTATTAATATCTTTCCCAACTTGCACAGAAACTGGATTTCCAGGGCAGGAAGACAGGAAAGAAACACAATGAGAACATGTCCTTCTCACGTTGACCTATACTTTCCAGCTAAGCATCTGTTTCCAGTCATTTCTAGACACACAGGGTCTCTGCTCTTGAAAACTGTCCACACCTCTCTACGTTTAAAAAGTCTGATGAACGTTTACTCCAAAGTCAGGACAAAACACAGCAGGTTAGATCTTACCACAACCAGATCTCCTCAAAGCCTAATCAAAGGCAAGAGCAGAGAGATGGAGAAGGTGGGGTACGCTGAGCCCCGCTCCACTTGTATGTGCCATGGCCCTTCTCAAAGCGCCGACAGCTGAGGGGAGCCTGGCCCCGCGGCAAGTGGGGCGCTCCGAGGATGGGACCCCGGCCCCGCGGCAAGTGGGGCGCCCCGAGGATGGGAGCCCGGCCCGCGCCCAGTGCCCCGCTCCCCACTCCTCGCGCCCGCCGCCCACGGGAGCCCGGCCCGCGCCAAGTGCCCTGCCGCCTACCGGAGCCCGGCCCGCCACAAGCGCCCCGTGCATCGCTGCTCGCGCCCGCCGCCCACGGGAACCCGGCCTGCGCCCAGCGCCCGCGCATCGCTGCTCACGCCCGCTGCCCACGGGAGCCCGGCCCGAGCCAAGTGCCCTGCCGCCTACCGGAGCCCGGCCCGCCACAGGCGCCCCGCGCATCGCTGCTCACGCCCGCCGCCCACAGGAGCCCGGCCCGAGCCAAGTGCCCTGCCGCGTACCGGAGGCCGGCCCGCCACAGGCGCCCCGCGCATTGCTGCTCGCGCCCGCTGCCCACGGGAACCCGGCCTGCGCCCTGCGCCCTGCGCCCGAGCATCGATGCTCGCGCCCGCCGCCCACGGGAGCCCGTCAGCGGCACGCCACTCTGGCTCGGATGAACTACAGGACCCGCTCGGGAGACTCAGACACAGAGGCTCCAGGTGCACTAAAGCCGCGCACGCGGCCGTGAATGCGCCCTCCGGCACTCCAGGCTCTCCAGGCTCCCACGCTCCCAGATGGAAACAGGCTCTCGGGGAAAACTCTGCTGAGAGCGCTCCTAGGAGGGATCAAGTCTCTGTTACTGGCTGCAACCCAAGAGGCTGCTGGCCAGCATCTCCGTTCTGTAGTTGAAAACAAAACACCTGCAGAGAACTTATAAAGATGTGAAAGTAAGCTAACCAGTTTGATGAGAGCGGATCATTTTTGGGGGGATCACGAGCGCCCGTTCCGAAATCCCCCCGCGGGAAGCGAGGCTGCGCCCTGGTCTCCTAGCTCAGCCTGCAGCGGCTGCAGCTCCGTGCCCAGCCGACTGCTCAACAGCTGGGCTAGTGTGGGAGCTTGCCCCGCACCCAGGCGGGCGCCGCGGCATGCGGCGGGCACATGCACACTCGGGATCGACGGGGACCTGGAAGGACGGGGACACCAGACACGGAGGGAGAGGAGGGGAGCAGCTCAAGCCCCAGAACTCAAAGTCCGCAGAGGGCAGGGCAAGGACAGTATTTCCGAGCCGAGCTGCAACGACACACAGCGTGGGAAGCCCCACGGCCCGCACGCTTTCCTTGCAGACCCCTCGCTAGTAGCTGACTGTGGATACCGACCCCGGGCCCTAGGTTCTCCTCTGTCTCGTCGGTCCCGGGGATCGCACGTTTTCATACCAGGCCTAACCGACAACACACACCGAGGGCAACTGTAATTCGGGACCCTATGAGTGACTCCCTGGGTAGCAACTTTCGGAGGTGGCACAGCCACCCCTGCCTCACCTCGATTCCTGAGAAGAACAGAGAGGACGCATTTGGGTGTATGGGTCCAGAGTCAACCAGAGTTCAGCTCTCTGTGAGCACTGGTACAAGAGGCCTGGGGCAAAGGCCACCTTTTCTGGCCCCAGTGACGCGGCGGAAGGGAAAACTCAATAATGTGGGTCCCCAAAGACCCCCTCTCCACCCAGCCAGGATCTTCAATCGTGTCGTCACGGCTTACTGAAATTCCTCTTAAGCTCACAGGACACACGGAATGAGAACATCAACACTTGCTTCCGGCCAGAAAAAGTGAAAGCTACTGCCTACTTCTAGAGCGAACACAGGCCAGGGGCACCACGGGAGGAGCCGGCGCTGTTTCCACCGGGCGTGCCGAGAAGGGGGCCGAGGCTGGCCGCTTGCAGCAGCAGCACACACTTGCCCCGCCACCGAGCACCGCACTGCCTTTCCTTCCAAGGGTCTTTCAGTGATAGCCACAGTGAGAAGGACACAAAGCACACTGCGGCCCCCAAAGGCGGCTGTGGGTACAACCCCCACTTGGAGACAGGGTGATACCAGGAGTGTCCCTAAAAAAAAGAAGGAAAGAAGAGCTTGAGACTTTAGAACACAAAGGTCCACCAGACCTTTCTGGGAATGATGGAAGCAAACAGTATCTGTGCCCCCAGCCGCACACTGTTCCGACTGACGCGTGGGATTTATTTTATTTCTCAGTAATGGACGTCCACACGGCCACAGGTGACTGCTGGCGACGGCGGGAGACAACTGGGGACATTCTGGGCTGGAGTGCTCCGGGCGGATGACCCCTCACGTCTGCCGACGAGATGCCAGGAGCAACACTCCCTCCTCAGCTGTGTCACCCAAAACCTCTCCAGACACAGCCGATATCCCCGGGGGACAAAAAGGCCCTCCTCCAAGAGGGGGGAGAGCCCCCACTCTAGAGAACAAGATGAAAATTCTCTACTTCCGCTAGTTCTCGGTTCTCTCCCGGACCTCAGACGAGAGGGAGAAGGGAAACAGCGCTCCGGACTCGTGAGTCCCCGGCCTGACCGCATTATCTGACCGCACCGGGCAGACAGTCCCACGCCTGAAATCTCACAGCCGCACCAGGACAGAGGTCTCCTCTGCTCGAACAAGAGGTGCACACCCGCTGGGTTCTTCCCATGAGGTGCAAGAAAACCCGTGTGGAGCGGCGGCTGGGTGGCACTGTCGGTTAAGCAGCCGCCTCTCAGGTTTGGGCTCAGGTCCTGGATCTCAGGGTCCTGGGATCGAGCCCCACGTCGGGCTCCACAGTCAGCACAGAGTCTGCTTGAGGCTCTCTCTCCCTGCCTCTGCCTTCGGCCCTCCCTAGCCCGTGCCTGCCCTCTCTCAAAGAAAGAAAATCTTAAAAGAAGAAGAAAAAACAGTGTGGAAATACGGGACATTGTGAAACACAGCCACGTCTCCCGAAGGCCTCCTGCTTAGGGTAAACCGCGCTCTGGTTACAAACAGGAGTTTAGGGGGAGCACAGGCCTGACGGGCAGCCGCCTGCGGTGAGGCGCACGTCGACGGCGGCCTGAAAGGGGCAGGGGACGGTCCCCCCGCTCCGTCACACCCCCCTCGCTCCTGTGGAACAGGACAGCCCCCCACCGAGTCCAAGCTCCAACGGACCGTGAGCTGTGGACTCTCCCCGTGCAGTCGGTCCCCGGGGCAACTGGAAACGCCACACGCGGCGTGCAGCAGGCCCCGGCGTCCAGCACACGGGGAGACGCGCCGGCAGCCTCCCGCGGGAGCCCAGAAAGGGGACGAGCACAGGCCCACCGTCCCAGAGCAGTACCTGACACAGTTCTCCTCCTGGATCAGCAGCGGCGGTTTGTCGGTCAGCTTCTGGGGAGCGAACTGAGGAGAGGGGGAGCGCGAGCTCTCCATGGCGGACGTCTGCAGGGGCCGGAACCGCGAAGGGGGCAGGGCCTCGTGCTTCGGACAGGCGGGGTGCTCATCTACATGCCGCTCGCCGTCTTCGGGCTGCGCCCCGCTCGGCTTCTCCACCGGGGCACGGGGGCTGTGGGACAGGGACAGGCGATCCACACACGCCTCCAGGGCCTCCGGGGCTGGCGGGGCAAGGGGCCGGCTCGGGGCCCCCAGGTGAGCGGCCCCAGGCGGGCCCTGGAGTTGCCGGGGTTCACGTCTGGGCGGGGGCGGCCTCTGGGGGGCCGGCTTCTTGGGGAGCACTGCAGTGTTCACGGGCCTCGGGTCGTGCCCCCGAGTGTGCAGGGCTGAGGGGGTGCTCGGCGTGTGTGGTCCTGGGTCGAGCGTTTCCTCCGGGTATCTGTAATCTCGGGGGAGGGTCCCCGCTCGGCTGCGGGACTCCTGCGCCGGCTCCGGAGGGTCCTGTGGTGCTGCTGTCCTAAGCTCTGAACCCCAGGCATCTGCGTGTCTGGAGGGAGAAAGTGTAAAAATGAGCAAACGATTCCAGGAACCACCTTCTCTCCAAATGGGACTAGCACCCAGGAGTCAAGTCCACGTACGTTTTCCCATACACACACACACACACGTCGCATTCCGGGGCAAAAAAACGTACGCAAACGTTTTTAAAAACGATGTCGATGAAAATTCTCCTACGGCTGTATTCAGAAATACTTATTTTGGGTCGCGACCGTATTTTTATGTGGCTTACTTTGGGAAATTGCCATACACAAAGGGCTAGAACTTTCAAACATGAGCCCCAAATCCACTTATTAATAAAAACCTTTAAAAAGGAGAAAAACACAGACTTCTGGGCACTGCAAGCCGTTCACTGACGTTTCCAACCTGTGATCCGTTTCCAGTTCTACCTTCACTTTCTGGGCACATATACGTGTGTTTAGTACGTGTAGGCACCCCCCCCCCCCACGGAGCGATCCCCCCCCCCCAAAACACTCCCACGGGCAGGCTTCCCGTGCGCGGTGATCTGTGTAGCCGTCTCATGGGCAAACAGGGATCAGACTTGAAACAAAGCAGGGGGCCACGCCCTTTCCCACCCACGGTTTCTCTCGACCGGGATCACAGACCGAGCTTCTGATGGAATCTTCAGGTCAGGGTGCAGCAGTTCTGCACTGAGGCGACCACTGTGGTGTTAAAGGGAACTCTAAGAAGGGCAGCAATGGGAGAACCAGGAGACAGAGCACCAGCGCCCAGAAGAGATGTAACCTCCTCAGTAACAAGTCCGATAAAGCTTTCCCCGACACCCAGGGCGGGAGCCTCATTCCAGCCCCCGCCTGGGGACCCAGCAGTGAGCCGGCCTCCTGGGCCAGGATGCCTGGCCTGATGGCTACAGATGTCCCAAACGCCCCGCCGCAGGCTGCCTTCCTGCAGGTCCGGGGCCCTGTGCACGCGTGTCTCTCTGACCACGTCCTCGGGAGGAGCGGAAAGCCGCCCCGGGCGCGATTCCCTCCCCTGCCCCACGGTCAGCCCGTCAGCCCACTGGGGCCAGCCCCCCAACCCTGCACCGCGGGGAGCACAGCTAGATGCAGCCAGACGCTGCTCCACCCGGAAGCTGGAAGCTCTCCGCATCTGGAAGACGGGCACAGGAGCTCAAGTCCCCGCACGGTCCAGAGAGAGAGACAGGGCAGCTTTGAGGTCGGCCGGCAAGACGCCGAACACACCGCCTCCGCTTGGAAGACACGCGGCGGGAGAATAGCCAAGCACGAGAGCTGCAAATATTAACCCAGTTCCCGGAAGTTCGAGGTTTCAGACAAAAATACATTATCAGGTACGCACTAAAAGAAAGTAGAAGTTTTCAAGATAACTTGAACATAGTGACGGGTGAACAGAGTTCAGAACAGAGTTCTCCAGAACAGATTCTGGAGAAGAGAATCGAGCAGCTGTTCGGTTACCGAATCGCATTTAAGCCCCGTGGAGCTGAGAACGCGGTGTGACACTCGTAACTCACGGCTCAGGTGTGTGCGATGGGGTCTGGCCGGCTGCGGGGGCGGGAATGCCCATGTCTCCCCGCCTTTTCAGCCCCTGCGCCTCTGAAGACCATGAAACGTTTAATTCACGACCATCCACAAATGTTTCCCCACTATTTCGTTTCAAAGAGCTGAGCCACGTTTGCCTCTTTTCTCCTCTCCTACTGACGTGCTGGAAACCCAGCATCCCCAGACCTGCGGGAAAGCACCTGGTACTCAGACACACTCAATTAAATTAGCTACAATGTACTGCTTAAATCTAAGTGCTTCTGGCCATCTGGATTCACAGTTAACACGTTATCCATACAGGAGCCCTATTTGCAGAGTGTGTTAGACAGAAGGTGCGAAGATCTGCCCAGAAAAATAAGATCGGCTGCACAGAGTCTGCCCAAGGGCCACGTCCCGGCTTCTGTCAGGCACAAGGTCCCACGGGCTCCTTCCTGTCTTCCCGGTGGGGCATCCTTTGCCATGCACGCGGTTCCCTAGGGGAAGCACGCACACACTGCACCGTCTCTCCTCGTCCTAGCAATGGGGTTCACTGTGCCGCACCCCAATGCCGCACTCCAGTTAGACTGACGATAGCCCAGGAATTTCCGAGCCAAGCTTGTCCCCACCCCCTTATTTTTTCTTTACTCCTCCACGCCGCCAAATGTACAAAGGCAAAAGGCATAAAACCACCAATTGGTTTTTCTTATTCCAGTTAGAATTCAGGAAATCGGGGTCACGAGAAGAAGGACCAAAAGTGGGAACCTGCGGTTCTGCTAGGGTCCTCCTCTGATGTTTCTAATAGGTTCCAAGTGACTACTCAGTAGAGAACGTGTGTGTATGTGTGTGTGCACCACGGACACTGCACGCGTGTCTGCCACAGCTGTGTCAGAGGCGTCTCCAGCGGTCTCTGCGTAAAGTATGTATGTCCCTCCTGCTTTTTTGAATCTTCAGGTATAAAGTCAAGGGCGACGGTAAGATCCACAGATAAAGAAAATACGGATGTCTTCAGGGTCTGTCAGCAAAAGCGTCGAAGCCTCCTGCTCCCGGGTACTGAGACAGCAGTGGGTGCGAAGGTGCTTCTCCCCTAGGGAGAAGGCAGCGGCATTCCAGCGTCCCAGGAAGTAATATGCAGCGTAGGCCGCTCGCTGTCACACACAACGTGTGAGTGACATGTCTGGAAGGGGAACGCTGCTCCCGCGGGCCCAGGAGGGGAGGGCGTGGACCCTGCCCACACGGTGCTTTCTCATGGGCCTGGCTGCCGTGGAGGCAACGGCAGCCGAACCGTCTACACCAGGGCAGGGGGCCAAACGCAACAAATCTGAGGAGAACGCACGAGGAAAGGCCCGAGGAAAGCGGCGCTCAGTGGTCCAGACACCCTGTGATAGGGCAGAAAGGACCAAAGGGCCAGAAGGAAAAAGATCCTATGTACACACGCACATACAGATCCACACACAAAGAATGCTTGGGAAATCCCACCCACACTGCTTTAGTTCACATCGACGTTTTTGACCTGGAGACGGCCAGGCCCACATCTAAATGTAGTTTCCTTATCTGAGAGGTAGCGTTTTTGTTTTGTTTTTTTTTTAAAGATTTTATTTATTTGACAGAGAGAGAGAGAGATCATAAGCAGGCAGAGAGGCAGACAGAGGGAGAGGGGGAAGCAGGCTCCCCGCCGAGCAGAGAGCCCGATGCAGGGCTTGATCCCAGGACCCTGAGATCATGACCTGAGCGGAAGGCAGAGGCTTTAACCCCCTGAGCCCCCCAGGTGTCCCCCCTTTTTTGGGAGGGGTAGCGGTTTTATTTCCAAATTTCATCTGCTCATGATGAGCCCTGTGGCAGTGCTGGGTTTCTCTCTCTGGGTCACAGGTTTCTGCTCCCCATCACACAAGCCCTTGGTTCCTGGTGGCCCCCAGCACGGGACTGGTCTCGCTCTCCAGTGACTCGGAGTTCATCGTCACCGCTCTCCTCACTGGGCGCGTGCTCTCTCTCTCTCTCCCCCTCAAATAAATAAATAAATGAATAAAACGTTAGAACCGAACAAAACGCAGCTTGTCTGGCCTGTATCCGTGCAGAACACGAGCAGCCAGGCTGCCTGAAGAATGACAATGCCACCAGGCGTGCACACAAGCCGGGGGGCTGGGCACACAGCCGGGGGGCTGGGCACGCACGGGGCACTCACAGCACCACAGGTACAAGTCTCCTGAAGGAATCTCTGCCGTCCCTGCTGATCTTCCTGTCCCCAGGGAAATCCTGACGGACTCACATCACCTTGGAGAAGCACAGGCAGAAAGCCCTTCTGTCTACACAGTACTGCACAAAGGCCAAATGATGTGGGGAAAGGAGATGAAGGGGAATGCTGGGAACGCCAGAGAGGTAACCATCCCATCCACTGACCGATACACTAATGGACAGACAGAACATTCTAGAAACCTTTCCAACAGCACAAACACCCAGCAATAATGGCACCACCAGATGACCACAGGTCTTGGCAGATGGTGAGCCCTTGTAGGTTGGACGCGGTCTGGTTGTCCCATCCCAATTTCCAAGCACGCAAACAACACCTACCGGATGAATGGACAGATATATTAGTGATGATGGAGACAGCAGTTTCCCTAAGTCCTGTTCCAACTCTGGGTCTTGTAGAATCATGTTGTGGGAGGATATGAGCCCTGAAATCCTTTTCAATTCAGTCCCTTCTTTATTGCAACGTCTCCACTCAAGTTTTTTTCTCTTCGCCAACCCCCAATAGGCTCTCTCTTCTGTGATTCTAATGCCATGTGGGGAAAGCAATTATTTCAGAAAATCAGATGAATGTTATTTCTTCGTTGTCCTAACAGATGGATAAAAAGATTAGCTTCCTTTGGGTTTTATTTTTGCTTGGAGGAACTTGGATGGTAACAAGAATGAAGTCAAATTAGGGACACCAATAACGTCACTTGTAGCTAAGTGGAGAACGAATTAATAGAGAGATGCCACTAACAGATGATCCAAAATCAAATGGACATGCCCGGACTTCAGGAAGGGCTAGTGTCCAATCACAGAAATCACCTATATTTAGAGATTATAGTCCGGAATGGCCCCTCAAGTATCCACCTCTTTTCAGAACACGTGTTTTGAATCTATTCTAGGCCTCTTTAGTTTTTATGGCTAGACACCCTCATTCCTGGTTCCAAGATGTGACACTTGGATGGAAAAAAAATCAAGCAAGTTCCTTCTGCCAATCAAAGCTCCAGGCCAGTTAGAACCAGAGGCCCAGACAAATGGAATAAAAATGACATTTGCATGTGATCTGTTGGCTGAGTTTTCTCCTGGCATTCTCTGTTTTTGGCTTTCCTAAAAATATGTTTTGCGCAAAGTTCAAAGCATGGGCAAGCCTGGTACCAACTGCGATTTTTTCTTTAGAACTGGCCGAACGGATGAAATCAGGATTGCAGGGGCGAGTGGGGCTGGCCAATGACGTCACGCAGAGCGGGCCCCAGACTGCACTCAGCCTGCACTGCGAGTCTGACCCGGTGACTCAGCAGGACGCCACTAGACTCCCATGTCCTCGGGGATGCCACTGGTCACCCCACGGCCCCGGTGGAGACCTGTCATCTCTTCTGATGGGCATTCGGCCGCACGGGGAGCGGCCAGGACCCTCCTCTCAGCACAGGTCAACCAATGTCGGACCAGAAAGTACAGAAGCAGTATACGAAACGCAAGCCACGAGACACAGGGAAAAGAAAAGTTCCCTCTGCCTTCTGACCCCCCCCCGCCTGCGAATGGCTCTTTCCACAGGGCCTGGGACGCTATTACCAATTTGAAGCCGATCTAAAGAAAACGGGGAAAAGGTCATCAATATTCCAGGCTTTCTGATCCTCCCAGGCATGAGGTTGCACTCTCCGTATTTCTTTCTGGGGTTTGTAAAAGGGAGCATAATGCTGCGGATACACACAGCCTCCTGAGACTGTCCTCATCCCCACCCCTCATCACCCTCCCACCCGGAATAAACCCTGCCCCTGATGGACGACAACAGGGCAATGTTTCTGTCTGATGTTTTGGTTTTAAAGGCTTTTCAAGGAAGGCCATTTCCACCAAACACAGGAGGGCATATCCAGTCAACCCCCCGTATCCACCCCTTAGGTCAACCACTTTGCACTCCTGGTCCATCTTGTTTCCTGAACCCAGCCTTCCAATTCTCAAGGGCATTCTGAACGAGTGTAGGGGACGACCTCACACATACAAATCTCACATCCTCAGACGCCAGGCCTGGCAGAGCCTGGGGCTGATGAGGACACGCATGCCTGCAAATCTGTGTCTGAGTGAAAGCCTTCCAGCAATCTGGATTTTCTGCCAGTGTGGAGAATCTCTGTTCTACGGGACGCTCCCCTTCCTAATTCTGTATCTCCCATTTTCCTTCCTTCCGTCCTTCCTTCCTTCCTTCCTCTCTCTCTCTTTCTTTTCTTTTTCGTTTTTTTTTAAAGATTTTATTTATTTGACAGAAAGAGACACAGCGAGAGAGGGAACACAAACAGGGGGAGTGGGAAAGGGAGAAGCAGGCTTCCCGAAGAGCAGGGAGCCTGATGAGGGACTCGATCCCAGGAGTCTGGGATCATGACCTGAGCTGAAGGCAGACAGTTAATAGCTGAGCCACCCAGGCGCCCCCATATCTCCCATTTTTCTAACCACTTGATCTGAATATTAACAACTATTGCTGATCTTATTAATAAGATCAATACTAATATTATTTAATACTTAATATTTATATATTATATAATAAATATATTTACATATTAAATATTTAGTATTATTGAATAATATTAAAAACTACTCCTGATCCTAAAAACTACTCCTAATCCTTCGTTTGGCATGTCCCTCCAAAACTAGATTATTGGGGCACCTGGGTGGCTCAGTGGGTTAAGCCTCTACCTTTGGCTCAGGTCATGATCTCAGGGTCCTGGGATCGAGCCCCGCATTGGGCTCTCTGATCAGCAGGGAGCCTGCTCCCACCCCCCCACCCCCCTACCCCCGAACCCCCTTCCGCCTGCCTTTCTGCCGATTTGCAATATCTCTCTGTGTCAAATAAATAAATAAAATCTTAAAAAAAAAACACACAACTAATTATCATCTGAAAAAAACAGTGACATTAATTGCCCCTGGCTTGGAGGAACCAGCCTTGGAGGAACCAATCCTTGATCTTTTTTTTTTTTTTTTTTCAATCCTTGATCTTTAATCCTCTATGCAGAAAGGCTTCTCAAACCCTGGGCCCAGGGGATTTGGCCCTCAGGCTGTAGTTTGCCAAACCCTGGTCTAGAAGGCAGATATTAATTCCTGAAAAATTCAAGCTCATTTTGAAAAGTACTACGAGGAATGTATGATGAGAATGGAATGTCAAAGGGGCGAAGAGCTCTTTACACCAAGAGTCTGCTGAGTTCTTTTAAAACTATGATTTTATAACTTTTATGGCTATTTTTTAGCTTTTAGCGGGAGCAATGGTCTCTAGTGACCAAACTTGTGTGAACCAGAGTGGAGTTTCACAAACTGTCACTTGAAATCATTAGAAGCAGTTAGGAGGAAAAATCAAATCAAATAAATATTTTATGATGGCAGACATTCCAATCATCTCAATAGTAGTTTTGGGAACATCTCCAGTGTGTAAGTTTTTATTAGGTATGATCTGTGGTTAATAAGAACTTAAATGCTACTACAACCATTATGGCACAGGTAACAAGCAGTAAATGGATTTGGGTTCACCTTAATCCTTCCCCTACATCTATACACTTTTCTTCTGAGCCACTTAAATTTTTAAAACAATGTGTTTGAATTTCTAGAATCTAGCTATGGATCTGGGAGGTCTACACGTCACAAAACATTTTCACCTCTTTTCTTTCCTACACTCCCCACAATTTTATCAAGGTTTTGTTTACACACCATAAAATTCAAGCCATTGGAGGTCTGGGTAAATGTGCAGAGTTGTGCGTTCACCACCACAATTGAGTCTAAATACAATTGCACTGTTCCAGAAAGTTCTCTCTTGTTCTCAGGCAGTCATTGTGGCCCGGCTTGAAACCCCTCTAAGTAACTCAGTGTTTTTATCTGGAAGGAGAGCCTACTTCAGGCAAATGTAGAAGATTAAAATTCCTTAGAACTACAAACCAACCCCCACTGAAATGACAGGGAAACACTCCATTTCAAGAAATTTGAGGGTGAATCTAATCAACTTTCATAAATCAAATTTTCTGAAAGCAAAGCCATCTTGCAGTGATTTTTCCAGATTGTTAAAGTATCCCATGTGACCGATCCCTCATGATGGGCATTTCCAATCTTCTCTCCTCCACTTACCACATTTTACAAACATGCGCACATTTTGTCATAATTAGCATGGACACTAGGTAGCTTGAACCTCTCCCCTGGAAGCTTCCAGCCCCTCCTCTCATCAGCTTCAAATCAAGGCCAGACTGCACCGCTTGGTCTTCTAGGCTCCCCCTCTCATCCTTCCCCAGCCACCTACTACTCCTCAGGGACCCCTGCAACATATATTTTGCCAGAGGCCCTTCCCTGCCATCCATGCCTTGTGGTTTCTGTATCTCTGCTTTGATCCACACTCTTAGGAGACCCTCCACAGACACCATTCCTGTTTTCTTTAAGATTCAAATGAAGTGCAACCTTTTCCATGGAGTGTTTCCTGGAACTGTTGAAAAAGATAAGCCTTTCTTCTGATGAACCCCCATAAGGATTTAATCTGTTTGTCTCCAAACTGTTCTCAATTCATCTGTGTTATGATTTTCATTTACTATCGCTCCTCCTGAGTACACTGATAGCACCTACTTCTGTCCCTGGTACAAAGCAGGCTTCAGCAAAGACTCAGTGAGGTAACAGGGAGAAACGGAAGAAGGGAGGGAGGGAGCGGGGAGAGGAAGCCAAGGCTGGCAGGCTGATTTTCTTGGGTTGCCTGACTACCCTGCATCGCAGCATTTACATTTATTTCTGGTCCCTCTGAAATGCGTATGTTAGATCCTAACAGCCCCCAACGGGAAGGTGTGAGGTGGCGGGGCCTGTGGGAGGTCAGGATGTCATGACGGAGCCCTCAGCCACGGGACAGCGCGCTTCTACGCTCTCCCCCACCTAAGGACATGGCGAGAACATAGCCGTCTGCAAAGCAGGAACCGGGTCTCAGCAGCCCGCAAATCAGCTGCACTCCCGTCTTGACTTCCAGCCTCTGGAATTGCGAGCAGTCATGGTCTGCTGTTTCCGCACCTGGTCTACGGTAATCCGTTACGGATTACTTTCTCCAAGAAGAGAGAAGAGCCTTCGAGGGAGATTCTCTCTGTGCCTGATTCAATTTTATAGGCTCCCTGGTACCTGACCACAGAAATACAGATCAGGCACTAGAAACACAGCTCCCTGCTGAAGACGATGCATGGAGACCGTGCTTCTTCTGATCTGGTGGCAATGAAAACATAGGGCCAACGCGCCCACGCACGCGCACGCACGCCCACGCACGCCCCCCCCCGCACGCACGCCCCCCCACACGCACGCACGCCCACCTGCGTGCGGGAGTGGTGGGACCTGGGACAGCATCTCCCGCTGCCTCCTGGTCTGAAAGGAGACGAGGACCAAGTTGGCTCGCCTCCGTAGCGGGGTCCTGCCTCCTTCCGATTTCACATCACTCCGCTATGAATGCTGCAGAAACAGATCCAACTCACGGATTCAGTTCTGCTTACTTGCCCGTTAAAGGCAACTAGAAGTCACTCAATTTCTCAGCTAAGCGGGGACCGTAATAAATAAATATGAACTCGTGATTGAGTAGCGCTTCGCTCTTTCCAATGTGTTTTTATCTATAGTTATATGGCTTCTACTTACTTTATTTTGACTACACCACCCTAAAACATTCGATCACTCAGGGTGTAAGTATCAAAGGAAAACACACAACAGGCACATATTACAATGAATATAAACACATCGCAATGAGAGGAAACAGAAGGGAGAAACACACAAGCATGGACAAATGCTCATTTGCAGATCCCAGAATACCTGGAGGTCTGACGGTTATGCCTCTGTGGACCCGGGGCACTGGGAAGCCATGCACATCTCCATTCTTCAGCAGAGACAAACCTATCACTAACCTTCATTTTCAGAGAGCAAGCACGCAGACACTGCAGCCCCAAGAGCCTAAGTCACTTGCCTCCTAACCTGAGCTAGTGTGAAGACGTTCATCTGACTCCTGCTTTCTCTCGGCAACACCACATCAGACATTCTTCTAAAACACCGGGGTTCTTCTCTGCCTGGGCAGTGTTATCTTCTTTGCAAAGACGCTGGAGAAAATTGCAGGTGGTGGTCCAGAACTCATAGGAAATTCATGCCCACAGAGCCCCACATGGTTATGCTTTCTGTAGCAGGAAAGCATCTCGATTGCCAGGAGCCAGGAGCCAGGAGCCAGGAGCCAGCAGAACGGGAATGGATTCCACACAGCCACCAACCAGGGGCAATGACATTATCAACACTAGTACATTAAAAAAGAAAACACTACTGTATCCAACCATAAATGTTTGAAAAGCACAAAAGCACACAGTGGATCTATTTGCAACGTAAATAACAATAATCAAGAAGGAAAGGCCCCCACGCCCAACACGAAAATGAACACAAGATGTGTGCAGTGATGAACAAGAGAAAAAAAATACAAATGGCTAGACAAGATGTAAAGTTTGCTAGTTCCTGAGAAAATGCAAGTTAAAAATGAAATAACTAGGAGGTACCTGGGTGGCTCAGTTGGTTAAGTGTCTGACTCTTGATCTCAGCTCAGATCTTGATCTCAGGAGCATGGACTCTACTGGAAAATGGAAGGATGGAAGGAAGGAAGGAAGGAAGGGAGGGAGGGAGGGAGGGAGGGAGGGAGGGAGGAAGGAAGGAAGGAAGGAAGAGAGGAAGGAAACGAACTTTTTTGCCTATCGGACATTTTTTAAATGTCCACTACGGACAAGGTTTTGGGAAGGGCAGGACTGTCTTAGGCTGCTGGGTGATCGGTCATAAACAGTACACATGTCATGGAAGGCATCTTGAGTGTATTTCCCAAAAGCCTGCCTTGTGATTCCAGATCTAGAATTTTATCCTAAAGAAATCGGCGTGCCAGAACATGAATATTTTACTGCAAGATGTTTGCTGCAGTATTAGTTATAGCTGTGAAAGACTAGACACAACCTGAAAAGTCCACAGGACTTCTAATGACCACTTGTATCTCAGAATGCCATGCATCGTACACAGAACTTCATTCCTAAGAATGCTTTTTTTTTTAAAAGATTATTTATTTATTTGACAGAGAGAGAGAGAGAGAGATCACAAGTAGGCAGAGAGAGAGAGGGGGGGGGAAGCAGGTTCCCTGTTGAGCAGAGAGCCCGGTGCGGGGCTCAATCCCAGAACCCTGAGATCATGACCTGGGCCAAAGGCAGAGGCTTTAACCCACTGAGCCACCCAGGTGCGCCTACTAAGAATGTTTTAATTAGCAAAGTAGATTTAAAAATAATATGTCCTTAAAAAAAAAAAAAAACAACGCAGGGGCGCCTGGGTGGCTCAGTTGGTTGAGTGCCTGCCTTCAGCTCAGGTCATGATCCCACATTCCTGGGATCCAGTCCCACATTGGAGTCTTTGCTCAGTGGAGAGCCTGTTTCTCCTCCTTCTGCCTGCCGCTCCCCCTGCTTGTGCACTTTCTCTCTCAAATAAATAAATAAAATCTTAAAAAAAAACAAACCTGTATATACAACCTAGGAAGCCGTATCCTCAAACTAGTAAAAATCCTGACTCTCAAAAACATACATCGAGCTTATGAAATAAGGAGCCATTTTGAAGGTGGGTAATTATTTGGTAAAAGATGAAAATAGAATTACAATAGTATATTCTCCCCATAATTGAACAGAAAATCATTTACTTTGGTGGTCTTCCTCCTACCACAACTACATGTGACCCCGAATTCTGAAAATCCTACACCTGAGGAGAGTGTCTAATTATTGCTACTCGGCTGAACCATATTTGGAAATGGGTGATTTACCCAATAGGTATTAGATATATTTATTGCACATAAAAGCCGACCTTCTAGACTCCTCCTCTATAAAATGTCTCATACGTGAGTGCATATGTGTGGCACATATATACAGACGTGTGTATGTGTATTTCCAGGTTAAACACCTTCCTAGAATGCCTAGTTACTCTACCCCTCGTGGCCTCTGAGCACGTTTAAGGACCCACTGGCTAGAGTGTGTAGCAGTTGTTCAGTGACACTCTGTATGCACGTGACCCCACAGAGCACCTCGCTTGTGAGCTGCTGCTCAGCCCCGAGGAGGGTCTAGCTGTCTGGGGCGCTGCCACAGCGTCCGCAAAGCCTGCTGGCGTGAAACGCAGGCCGCTGACGGGAGCTCCCGTTCCCTGTCGGTGGACGGCAGAGCCACTCCACACGTGTGTGTCCCCTTTCCACGTCGAGGTTTTCTTTCACATGAATGTTGGCTGTACAGGAGTCAGACAATGCGACCTATGGGCCTCGAGGAGTGCTCTTAAGGGGACTTCAAGTCCCTGGCTTCTTCTCCCTGAGAATGAAACGGTGTTACGGCTTAAAGTGACCTTAGAAATCAGTGACTCCAAACTTTCTTTTATGGACAAAGGAATGGAGGGTCAGAAAGGCTGGGTGACCTGCAAATCTATTCCCACAGGGGCTTGGGACACACGTCCCCAGTCTCTCCGTCTGGTGAGAGGTTCTTGGTACTACACACCCCCCCTTGGGAGACCGCACTGGGCTTCCTTCTCACTGCGCCATGGGCACACTGGATATGGGCCGCGCAAGTTAGTAAGAGACTGGGTTTGCCGCCGTGTACCACGATCCCCGCTCAGCCCACACTCACTGTAGGCCCCTCCAACATCAGAGGTGGGAGGTATGAATGGGCAGGAACCCACCAGGTTAAACGCCAGCCATGCTGCACGTCAGGGCTCTCTATAAACCGGCTCTGTGAATCCAGCCACTTAAGACCCACTTTGTTTACTGTAGAATGAACACGGTATGCAATGTGGTAAGACCCAAGATATGTCTGTGTGCGTGCGTGTGTGTGTGTGTGTGTGTGAGAGAGAGAGAGAGAGAGAGAGAGAGGGAATGCTCTGTGAACTTTAAGAATTAACACAAGGGATTCTGCCAATTTTTTTTTGTTTTTTAAGGCAAAAAACTTGGTAACTCGAGGATCACTTCAGACATCCAGCTATGTGTATGAGCCTCCCAGAAAGGACGTGGTGATCTAGGAGAAGCCAGCTAGAAAACACTAGTGTCCACTGACCAGGGGAAGACAGACCGATCCAGCGCACCCAAAACAGCAGCCCTTGTTTTTCCTACTTCCCCACCTTAATCTTCTTAAATTTTAAGGCACAGAGAGGCAAAGAATTACAGGCATTAAAAGTAAAACAAATGCCTGCTAAAGGCCACATGAAATATTAGCTGCCCAATATACCTCTGAAATTCAAAGGCAGATTCTGGGGAAGCGGCCAGTCCGTGCAGAATAAGGAGCAGGAAGTGGGGGGGGGGGGGCGGCAGGAGATGCCTAACACGACCCAAACGGTTCACAGCAACATACGTGGTTATTTTGGGAACTAATCTAAAAACATTGCTTCTGTGGGTATTCTGCCCACCCATCTATGAGAACACCCTGCAGATTTTTTCTTTAAGGAGTGCGTGTTACTGTGTGTGTGTGTGTGTGTGCATGCACACGTCAAAGAGACAGATGTAGAATGTTTTTTCCGCCACGCATGACAAAAAGCCAGTGTAGACACGTACACCATTCTGCCATCTGTGGGATACTTTTCTGCAACGTAATCATAAAGAAAATTTAGACAACAGCCCCTCAAAGATTCGGCTTTGCAAGGAAAATAGGCCGGCTAGCCAGACAATCGGTACCAAATTTTCCAATATTTTATGTGACATGTTTCATTCATTCATTCTGTAAGTCTTCAATGTGTAAGGCTCTTTCATTATTTAATTATAAATGCTGCCGGGCAGATTTCTGAAAATCTTTCTTCCAACTCTTTTTCCTTCTCACGAGCATAACCACTAACACATGCATTTTACAATAAGTGCTACCCGTGTGAGTTAGTAAATGCAGACCCATCAGCAGATGTGTCTACACACACACACATACACACACACACACGCAGCAATTTCTCAGGAAAATGGCATCCTCCATCCACACACAAAAGCCTCCATCGGTAAAGTCAAGGCATTTCAATCATTCAGAAATACGGCCACAGATGTTTCTTTTACAATACAAAAGGTTGGAAAAAAGAGCCATAGGACACGTCTGGTAAAAGCTGTACAGAAACCGCATGCCTCTCAACTGTCACCATCACGCCAGAGTGCAAAATCTAAGAACAGGGAAATACTCAGAACCACACGATTCCATTTTCTCCAGCGAGATGTTTTCACTGCAATTAGCAAGCAGGCTATGTGTGAATTTACCCACAGAGCGTTCTTTTCATGACTTAACACGCACACCTAATTTTGCGCCCCCCCCCCCCCCCCCCGCCGCCCCATTTCCATGTGGCTGACTCACCATTTCCTTTCAATATCCGCATTCAGGGTCTCAGTCATGAAAATGCTAATTTCTTACTGGCACGGAAAAAAGAAAAGGCCAGACAAGGAACACGGGTCCTCGTGCAATGCTGGCCTTCCACGGGGAAGGCAGAGGTCTGCAGCTCTCACGCCGAGCAAGGCTCCCACATGCCAAGGCTACCGGTCATGCTGGAGCGATGGCGAGCAGCCAGAACACCGGACTGAAAGGCACTGCCTTCTGGCTTCAGTGCACGTTTAGCCAACTGCAGAGACCAAAGCTGCAAAATCTGCATGTATCTATCAGCACGCACGCAGCACACGCACAGCGTGCCCGCACACATACGTGCCCGCATGCACAGCTCGAGCTGGGAACTGCACCCCACTTTGCATTCTTTTTCATTTTTGGGCAGAACAATAAACAAGAGAGATGTCTGCAGATCTCCCCAGATCTTACCCACTGCACTGCGAGCTGACAACCTGCTTTTAAAGACAGGAGAACAAAAGAAACCCTCGCAACGACAACACGCTGGCGAACAGTCCCATCCTGGGTCAGCTGCCGTAAGAACAAACGCGGGAGGCTCTTACCGGCTCCCTGCTCGCTGCCGTCTGGGTGGTGGTGGACCGTGAACAGCGCCGTCCGCTTCCTCCAGGGACCGGCAGCCGTGCTCTGCCGCAGCCCCTGGGTCTAGCTGCCTCCGGCACTGAGGAGTCTCCAAGCCACGCTCCCAGCAGCTGACCTGTCTGTGCCTGCCGCCTCGTGAGGGACAAGTTCACGCCGGCTCTGGCAACTATAACCTCCGTGACTCAAACAACTCCTGACCGCAGGGGGAGTGTTCCCCAGGCTTCTATGCTCCGACCCCCAAAAGACTTGCCCTTTTAAAAACCCCAAAAGGCTTGGGTGTCTTCCTCCTTATAATTTAGAAGGGGGGAAAAAAAAAAATACAGCAAAGCCCATGGGACATATTTCACGCAGCTTTATCTATTTAACTATGCTAATCACATAGTATGTGTGATACACAGTTCAACTCAACCATTCGAAAATCAGATGGAACAATGAAACAAAAAAACCCCACTGAATAGCCTAATTTATATCTATCTGTATTCTATTTGTACTCTTGGGTTTATTACACACTCATTAGGAACGTGATCCAGCAAACAACTAACAAGTATCTCCGGAAGTTTTACTGTGCGCAAAGCATTCAGTGAGGAAGACAAAGAAGTCACAGGCTGACCATGACTTACCAGCCTGCCAGTTCACAATGATCCATATTTAAAGTCCCTGCCCTCCACCTCCCTTCCTAAAGCAGCCTGAGACCTCAGTGCCACCCCTATTCGGAAAGCACCCTCCTCCCGCTGTCCCTAACAGCCCCTTCCCATACTGAGAGCCCCAAGCCCTCCACGGTCCTGTGTTTACCCTTCAGAACCGGTTTTCTCTTTTCAACCCTCTTCTGTCAGCCTCTTCCGAATTCATGGTTTCCGAGCCTTGCTCATTTAACGGAGTAACACACGCTACCCTGCAGTGTGTCCTAGATTATGGCTATATTTGCAAGAGTGGCTTTTCCCTTTTTTCCACACCTACTTGATCTTAAACACTGTGCTGATGCATTAATGGTCTACCCAGTCGGCATTTCAATAAGCCTGCAAGGAAGGTTGCTATGGATATCTCGTCATCCAGGGACATGAGGTTATTAACTTAGGTGGCCTGATGCAATCACACTGAAAAGGAGAATAAGAATTTGAACCTGCGTCTTTGACCCCAAAGCTTACATTCTTCCTACGACTTCTCATCCCCACCGATTATTTTACCCAGGACATGATCCCGTTCCTAAGAGAGGGCACCATCTGCCCCGGGCCATCTCTGTGACCTTAACCCTCAGTGCACGGTGCAAGGCCATCCACATAACATCGATCTAGAAAGAATCTGGTAGCTGATTAGATAGTTCACCATACTATCACCGCTCAAGGAGCACGTTCCTAATACTTACAAACTGAGTAACTCAAAATGCATTATAAAAATATGATTTTAGGGGCGCTTGGCAGGCTCAGTCAGTAGAGCATGTGACTCTTGATTTCGGGGTTCTGAGTTCAAGCCCCACGCTGGGTGTAGAGATTATTTAAAAATAAAATCTTTAGGGGTGCCTGGGTAGCTCAGTTGTTAAGCGTCTGCCTTCGGCTCAGGTCATGGTCCCGGGGTCCTGGGATCCAGCCCTGCATCGGGCTCCCTGCTCGGTAGGGGGCCTGCCTCTCCCTCTCCCACTCCCCCTGCTTGTTTTCTCTCTCTGTCTCTTTCTCTCTCTGTCAAATTAATAAATAAAAATCCTTAAATAAACAAATAAGTAAATAAATAAAATCTTTAAAAAATGACAATTTCAAATAACCACTTGATTTATTTATTTTTAAACATTTTATTTATCTATTTGACAGAGAGAGATCACAAGAAGGCAGAGAGGCAGGCAGAGAGAGGGGGGGAAGCAGGCTCCCTGCTGAGCAGAGAGCCCGATGCGGGGCTTGAATCCAGGACCCTGAGATCATGACCCGAACTGAAGGCAGAGGCTTTAACCCACTGAGCCACCCAGGCGCCCCAACACTTCATCTTAGAATGCTTTTAAATTTACAGAAAAATTACGCCAAGAAGAGAGATCTGATTATCTCCAACTCCTGGTCTCCCCAACACTCAGCATGTTACGTTATTAGTATGGTAACATTTGTTATAATTAATGAGCCAATCTGGGGACATTGATATTAACTGAAGCCCATCCTTGATTCAGATGTCCTTTTTACTTAATGTCCTTCTTCTGTTCCAGGACCCTGTCAAGGGAACAGTACATTTAGTTGTTGTGGCTCCTTGGCTTCCCCTAAGGAACAGCTTCTCGGAATTTCCTTTTCTTGATGCCCTTGACCATTTTGAGGAGTACCAAATGCCGTCAGGCATTTTGTAGAATGTCTTGTCACTGGGATTTCTCCGATGTTTTGGTCACAATTCTGGTTATGGTTTTGGGGAAGATCACAAAGATAAAAAGTGCCACTCTCAGAGGACCTCAAGGGTCAGGCTGTCAACACAGCTAATCTTGGTGCGTCACCTGGCAGGGGTTAGCCCAAGTCAGTTTCTCCACCATCAGCCCCTTCTCTCCCCCCACCTTGCCACCCTGCCCTCTTTGGAAGGAGGTTACCCATATAGCTCCGTGAAGGCAGAGGATCTACAGAGATTATCTGGAATTTTCTTGTCTCTTCTCTCTCCACTTATTTATTCGATCGCTTCCAGAGATGAGTATGGACTCGGGAATATTTACTTTCTGCACTGGGTTATAATGTAACACGACTTTATTTCGTTGTTTCAATGGTTTCACCGGTGGTCATAGGAAGCCCTGCGTCCCTTTGACATATCCGTATTGTTATTGGGCTCGTTTGGTTTAGTTCTCCCTTACTTTTGGGCACTACAAGATGTTCTAGGCTCATTCTGCATATGCCCCGCCCCGGCCTAAATCCAGGCATCTCCTCGCAAGGAGCACTGGGTGCTTGGATTACATAAGGGTACTGGAAAACAAGATCCCGATGCTGCTTGTCCTTGAGGACTTTAGAATCGAGGGGCTGCGAGGGGGAAATGAGGACAACAGCGCCCTGGATGCAGCCGGCCCCGCGTAGCAACATCCAGACGCCCAGAACTCTTCCCAGAACACGGTCGTGGGCTCTGACGCGTGACCTCAGCACACCGCTCTCTCTCTGCCTGCCTCTCTGCCTACTTGTGATCTCTCTCTCTGTCAAATAAATAAATAAAATCTTAAAAAAAAAACCCCACACTAAGATTTGTAATTTGGGTTTTCACACATCCATGTTTCCTCGAGTGGGCATAATTATGAGGGGGGTCTAGGACACTCACGCCTTTTTATTGTTTGTGCTATGTTAATGCTTGGGAGACTTTATGTTAGAAATACTTGTAATAGGGCGCCTGGGTGGCTCAGTTGTTGGTTAAGCAACTGCCTTCGGCTCAGGTCATGATCCCAGAGTCCTGGGATCGAGTCCCACATCAGGCTCCCTGCTCCACAGGGAGTCTGCCTCTCCCTCTGACCTTCTCCCCTCTCATACTCTCTCTCGCTCTATCTCAAATAAATAAGTAAAATCTTAAAAAAAAAATACTTGTAATAAATTTAAAAAAAAAAGAAATACTTGTAATAAGTTGCATAGGTATCCCTGTCTTTGACATGGAACATTTGTGCGCTTGAAAAATTCCACAAATAAAAAGGGAACAGAACAAGATAAGCACCCTAGCATTTACATTCCAGAAGAACTCTGCTCCCCAGCCTCTCGGGCAGTCTTGGTGAAGCCTTAAGCCCTTCCCGAGTCACTTCACCTAGCGTGGCATGCCAGACTTTATAGTCTGAGGGTGCCCTCCCTAGCCCACAGCATCACTGCAAGGCAGACCGTCACAAAGCAGCCCTCATTTAGAGCATCCCGCACTCTCTAGTCCCATGCTGTGAAGGAGCCACAGCCACCCCTGCCTGGGTAAACAGGGTAAACTCCAGAAGTTCAACTGCTACCCAAGAGACAAGTAAAACGAAGACAAGAGAAATGGATCTCATTCTTGCAAGAGAATCATAAAAAGGCTCTCTGCAATGTTTTGACAGATCGCCATCCAGGTTCCACATCCCCATCCCGGAAAGTCCACTTACGGGCAGCCGTCCCTTGACCAAACCCATGGGCTGGCAAACCTGTCAAGTCTTCCTGGAGCCAAGCTACACAAACTTCCGTACGTACTGGTCATGGCTGCCGCCACGCGACAAGAGTTGAGTAATCACAACATGAAAGGTCTGTCCCCCGAAGCCAAGAATATTCACTGTCTGACCCTTTACAAACTTTGTCGACCTTCAAGCTGGAGCTACATTGCTCAGCCTTCAGTAATGCACAGACTCGTTTTAAATGAACTTTTTTTCCGGTGGCATCGCAGTGTTGATTTTTAAACACTGGTTTAAAAACAGATTTGTAAAAACTGGTAAAGTCTGCATACCATAAAATTTACCCTATGAAAGTATACGAAATTCAGTAATTTTTAGGATATTCACAAGTTATGCGACCATCGGTACTATCAAATGCCAGAATATTTTTATCACTCCCCAAAGAGACCCCGTCCTACTCTAGCAGTCATTCCCACTGCCCCCAACCTTTAATTCCTGGCAAATGACTCTACTTTCTGTCTCTACAGAGTCTGCCTACATATGGGATCACGCGGTGTATGGCTTTATTTTTTACTCTATTGCGAAATATATCTAAATAGAAAACATTTTATTTTCCTTATTTTCATAGCTCTTAGGCTAGGAAATACAAAACAAATTTACAATTATATGAGAACAAAACTATAAAGCAAATGTTTAATGCGACAAGCGATGGAGTTTTGCTGAGAATGAGCTCTTTCTCCTGAGGTCCCTGATCTCAGCTACTATCGTTTCCCAGATGCCACAGAAGGACTCATTTCACCCATTCCTTTTATTTTGACAGATAGGTCACAGAGCTCTGAGGGGCTGGCACCTGGCAGTCTTCCCTCATCTAGAGACAGAGCTTGGTTTGCATGAGAATGTGGACAGATTCTTGCCTCCCAGCAGGGGACGGTGCCGTTCTTAGCGCTGGCAATGAGACACTCCCACAACCAGGTGTGGTCATGCAAACCATCATAATATCCTGTTATGAACTTAAGGGTTAATATGAAAAGACAGAAAATTACACTCACAAGGGGAACATGCATATCCCCAAGAATATGCTGCAAATGCTGCTTGAGAAAACTTGAACTAGATAGAATTCTCAGGCCGCCACACTGTCACTGTATGTGCTCGCGTCCTCCTTCACCTTCCCTTCCTCTGAATCCTGGTGGAGGCGGTGATGATTTCTGCCTTGGGAGTGGGTGGAAAGAGGGCTGCTAGGGATGGGGGTGGGGGCCCAGACATAAAGAACGCTCCTGGGCCCGTGTAGTCTGCTATGAATTCCTGGGGGACGTGGAAGTTTAACACACACTTAGAAATATTTGGATGCCCTTTAGGTTGCTTAAGAGAAACAGGTGACTTGCAGACCTGTTTCCTTTTTTGAATTCAAATGTGTGGACCGTCAGCAAATTTATGAGTTAAACTGCTTTGACACTAAGCTCTGACAACCACTTAATACTCTGAGTCTGTGGGAAAGGAGTTCTGACAGCTGGGCACCCGCCTCACATCCAACTGACGGCTACCGTGTTCAAGAAGAGACATACTCTTACTGCAGAGTGGATCCATTCCAGTTCTCTTTCAAGTTAAAGAAAGTAAACCCAGTTCCGGAGTCACTGCTCAGAGGGTAGGTGTTTTCTTTTGGGGTGACAAAATGTTCTGGAACTAGATAGTGGTGATGACTGCCTAACATGAATGTACTAAATGTCACTAAATGACACACAGCCCAATAGTAAATCTTAGGTTATGTGAGTCTTACAATTAAATAAATCTTTACAATTCCATAAAAAAAAAAAAGGCAAGTAATTTTAGAGTAACCTCATAGACAAAGACCAGCCATTGTGGTCCTACGTAGAGATATCTACAAGCCTGTGGGTCTTTTTTTTTTTTTTTTAAAGATTTTATTTATTTATTGGAGAGAGAGAGAGAGAGAGAGCGCAAGAGCATGAGAGGGGAGAAGGTCAGAGGGAGAAGCAGACTCCCCGTGGAGCTGGGAGCCTGATGCGGGACTCGATCCCAGGACTCTGGGATCATGACCTGAGCCGAAAGCAGTCACTTAACCAACTGAGCCACCCAGGCGCCCAAGCCTGTGGGTCTTAAGGGGGAGGAGGTAGAGCAGAGAACCAGATGGCTGTCCAGTCCTTATAGTCATCTCGTGAGGGAGCTCAACATCGGCGGGCCTGCCAGTCCCTGATGAGTTTCTGCACACACGATGAGTTCTAATATAAAGATAAATGCCAACAAGGGAAAAACCTGCTGCAATTAAGCCGCCTTCCACTGGCCCCAAAGTAGCTGCCTACATTCGGTGCGGTGCTTCCTTTCCAAAGTTTTTAAAAATGAATGAGACTGAAGGTGGCCTTGGGGGTTAGCAAGTGCAGAAGGAATGCACTGATTCAGCTGCCTACTGGGTCACCCCTGATGGTCTTGCTGGCCCGTGCTCTGCTCTGTGAAGCATGTTTTCAGTGGACCATTACTCTAGAACGTCCACTTTCGCACGATGCTTAGCCACGTTACCGTCCTATGAGAACACTGCCATGCCCTCTTGTACCTTCTGCAAGAGAAGGATCACAGTTTATGGATGAGATGTACATGTATTTCTTTTTCTATTCTTTCCAAGATTTATTAGAGAGAGAGAGAGCATAAGCAGGAGCAGAGGGAGAGGGAGAGAGAATCTCAAGCAAACTCCACACTGAGTGTGAGCCCAGGAGGGTCTGGATCTCAGGACTCAAGAGACCACACCCTGAGCAGAAACCAAGAGTTGGAAGCTTACGGGAAAGTTCCACTCAGGTGCCCCCAGATGTGTGTAGATTTCCAACATGGGTTAATCACTCAGGTTTGATTCAGACATTTGGCCTGGCCCACTAATGTTAGGAAAGCAAGTTAATATAGATTCAGTAGAGTGCCACATTCGGTCCCAGCAGAAGAACAAGAACTGGAAGGCTGATACTTCACAGCTTGGTTCTTGAGTCGAGATGGTAAGCACCTTAGACACTTAGCACTAGACAATCAACCAGAAGAGCTCACAAAAGTTAAAAGGCAACAAAGTTTATCTTCAAAGGAGGCAGAGCGGACTCCGCCCATGCCTTTATGATATGAACAGCAGCAGTCTAAGGAGCATTGAAATCCGCACGGCTGTCCGAGTGGGTGCTCTCCGGGCCATCTCGGCCCTCAGACACAGCCCAGAAGAGAGAAGCACGGCTGGGAAGACGGAGGGGAGCCGGGTCTCGGAGTGTCATTATGGATTTCTGGAGAAAGGCAAAAACACGGATGAGCACCTTTCCGTGCAAAAGCAACCAAGGCCGGCTGCCAAGGTCTGAGCTCCCAGGAGAGCCGTCCAGCGGACAGGAGAGACAAGAGGGGATAAGAGCCGAGCGTTTGTGCATCATGACAGCTGCGGAAGTCTGAGAAGCAGCGGCGGTGGCCTGCTGTCGGGTCCCCGCGGGAGACTGGCGGCTCGGGCGGCCACTGGGGGCGCAGGCGCAGCTCCCCACAGGGCTGCACGGTCTCCCCGGGAGAGCGCCGGAAGTTATGCAGGCGCCGCAGTTCCGGCCGCCGCGAGGCTGGGGCTCCCTTCCAAAGCGGCTCGCGGAGGCCGGAACCCGGAACTCAGGTGTGCGGTCCGTCTGTGTCTCCGTCCCTCCCCCGGGGCTCCGCGCAGCACTCGGCGCAGGGAGTGCCGCCTGCCCTTCGTGCGCACGCCTCCTCCTGCAGTGCCGGCTCCCCTCTCCCCTCCCCAGCCGCAAACCCTGTAAGGCACACGCGCGGACCTCGCCGCGCTGCCTTCCGAATAACGTGAAGTCACCAGGCCTGACCAGCGTGGAAGCAGATGTGTGCTCGCGCAAAGCCCCGCGGCTCTACCTGCAGTTACAACCCCGGGCCCCCACCCCTGCCCGGGATTTTCCCGCGGCGCCCTCTCTCCTCTGCAGGAGGGAGGACCCAGGGGAGTCTGCGAGCACTCTGCGCACCCCACCAAGACCACCGCCCAGGGAGGAAGCTACGCCCGCACGCCCCGCCCGGGTCCTGGCTCTGCCCCAGCTGGAGTCCAAGCTGGAGTGCCGCCGCCGGGTGCCGCCCGGGTTAGCACCGCGCTTACTCATCTCCCCGCGGCGCAGTTCAGAATGGAAAGCTGCAATTGCCCCTTAGCTAATTGAGGGCCAGGAAAAGCAAATGTCTTCCCGAAAGCCACAAATGAGGAGTAGAGTTTGGCTGGATAGTCTCTTACTTTTAAATCTGTTTGTAAGAAGCTTCTCTGTAACTGACAAATCGGTCTTTGCATTAACCTCTGTACACCGAGTCACCTCTCAGGGAAAACATGCAGGAAGCTGGCCCCCAGGTGGGTTTAGCGTGTTTACAAATTTTATATTGAACCATATCTTCCCTAATGAGCTCGACTTCTTACGGGTTCAATTTTACCGCTGCTGTTGGGGTTCATGATATATTCTCACTCTCCTCCTCGCTCATCCGCCCCAACAAGATACAAGCCTGAAGGTCGTGCCAGCCCGTTGGCAGCGGCTCCTCAAGGCAGGGGTGGAAAGGCCTGCAAGGCAGCTATGAAGATGGAACCTGCCAGCACCCATAGCCACCGTGCTTCACCCCTAGATCTCCTTTCGCCTTTGGTTTCCAAACCTCCCTGAACACAGTACTCATTGAACTCTCAAATTTGAGAGCAATAATTGACCACAGCACAACTTAGCCTTCTTGCAAGCTTTAAAATATACTGGAAAACGAGACCACGACCAGATCTATTTTGAGATGTTTATGTCTTGGTTCTGCATGTTATGCCAGGATAGAAAGCCAAGCCCATTTCCCTTGCTGTTGTGTAAACTAAAATCTTAAATAAAATTTCAGCACAGAGAATGTACCAACATGGATCAAGATTCGCCATAACCAAGGATTGAACCAAGGGCTATTAGGGGAACACCCCACCATTCATCTACCGATCCCCCGTTTATCCATCTACCTACCGCCTATTTACGCACCAGCACCCACCAATGTCCCCATTCATCCACCGGACAACGGGTCTGCCCATCTTTCGGTCACTGTGCTTACACAGGGTCCCCTCCCCAAGCTGAGCGTCAACACCCGATTGCCATTAGCCAGGTCAATGTCCCGAGGTAGGCTTGTGGTATTCCAAGAGCAGCCTTTTAATAAGCATCAGGCCCTGAGGGAGAAAGGGCCTTGTGCAATGGATGGAAAGGTGGCAATGAGTCCTGAGCCTGGATGGGAAAGGAAAGTCTAATAAACAATGCCCCCCAAAAAAGAGGGCCAGAAAAGGCCTTGCAGGTCATGGCCAGGAGCTTGCGTTTTATTCCAAGTGCAACCAGCAGCCACTGCATTGTTTGGGAATGAGGACAATTATCATTTAATTTATATTCCAAGAGCAGCAAGGAGGTAGCAGCCATGATCCAGCCTGGAGATGATGGAAGCTTGGACAAAGAAGGTGAGAGCTTGGTCTCAGAGAATCAAAGCTGAGCTCCTCAGAGAAAAATGTGCTGCCTGTGGAGGTGGGCCTTGCCTTGTGCAGCAGGGTGCCATGGGGACCTGTGGCTCAGATCAGAGCGCCTGCACGGGGGGTGCTGGAGCGACAACGACGGGATTGCCATCTCCGCTCTGTTCAGAGGCACTAGCAGCCATTTGGGCGGGGAGAACAGCAGGCCGCGTGGGGCCGGCTGTGAGAAGCAGGAGAGGGTGCACAGGCACAGCTCCCAGGTGAGGGTTAGAGTCCCCGCCTCCTCACGCTGCCTCTCCGCGGCCACATACTCGGAAGGTCAGCTCTTAACAGTGGAATCGCTGAATCGCAAGGTGCCTGCAACAGCAAGGCTTCGGTGATGTGCCCCCGAGAAGCCCTGCGGAGAGGTCCCTCTTCAGCAGCCGCACTCAAGGATGGCAGCCTCCCTCTTCCTTTTATTCTAAACGCTTCCACATCAGGTGTGGCCTCATTGGCTCAGTGACCGGATGACACTGCCCAAGAGCGCCGAGGTCGCTGACACCACTGGTTACAAGGTATAAGGCAGAAAGGACATTTCCCCCAGGGTTATGGAGTCACTGTGTCCCCCCAAAATTTTATAAGTTGAAGCCCTAACCGCCAGGACCTCAGAATGTGACTATGTGGAGACAGGGGTGTTAAAGAGGTAAGGAGGTAAAGCGGAGTCATCAGGGTGAATCCTAATGCAGTCTCCATGGGGTTCTTACACGAGACTGGGCCGAGACACACGAAGGGAAGACCACACGAGAACACCGGGAGGAGGCGGCTATGTGCAAGTCGTAAAGAGAAGCCCTGGAAGAAACCAAAGCCGCTGACCTCTTGCCCCTTGATCTTCGGCTTCTGGCCTCCAGAAGACTGAGAAAATAAACTTCTATTGTCGACGTCACGCAGTCTATGGCAGTGGCTAGGAGAGCCCGAGCAATGTGCTCCATCCAGCTGGTGAGGTACCCCAGTCGGTGGGGGAGAGTCTGCAGGACCCTGACTCCTGCCGGTCACACTGACTGAGCTCGGAGAGCTGGTGCAAAACCTCTGAGCACAGAAGCTGGGGGGTGGGGAGGGTGAGGCCAGTGCGGGTAGGGAAAGGGGGCTGCTCGCCACAGAAAAAGCTAGAAGTAAGCAAACCCAACGGGATCTGCTCTCCCAGCTCTGGGTTTCTTTCAGCTCAGACACCACCTGTCTCCCCATGACTCAGGCAGAGGTCACCTTGTCGTCTTTCCTCCAAGATTCTGAAGCACCACATAATTTTTTTTTACAAGAATTCTAATTATGTGTCCTCACTTCCACGGTAAGTAGTGGTGTCTCTTCTTCTCTCCTACACTGTCCTTCGGGAGCAGAACCTTTGTCCTACATATCTGTATATAGGACACAATCGGGAACCTTATAAAAATGTTCTCCGTGGGATGAGAATGGACAAGTAACTCTTATCTTGATGCGACTGTTGTCTCAACAGAATACAATGAAAAACATTCACTGTCCCGCACCCGTTATCAGATCAGTAATTCCTTTTTTTCTTAAGGTTTTATTTTTTAGTGACCTCTGTGCCCAACATGGGGCTCGAACTCATGACCCCGAGATCAAGAGTCGTACACTCTACTGACTGAGTCGACTAGGGGTCCCAGTAATTCATATATTTTTATACACGTGTTTATGTTGTTTTAAACTCATGCCAAACGTTAGGTGTCTTCAAATCTTTGCATTCCAGGATTTTGGTTGTAGTGACCAAAGAGGCAGTTCTTGGCCTGAACTTTCATTTGTTTTATTCCCAGATTTGATGTTTTAAATACACTATTTCTTACTGATACTTGAGAAAACATTCTCCGAAGAAAGCTGAAAGTGACTTTTCCATGTTCCTGTTCTGGAATTTCAAGGAGTCTCGCTGCTCTCTGAATGCACACGCAAGCCTACAAATGGCCGGCGCTGCAGCTCGCAAGCAGCTGACACTGCTCTGGGTCTCATGTCTTCGGAGTGGTTGTGCAGTGGCTGTGACACAGGAAGCCTGAGGTCCCTCCTGCTGTTGGTCTTGAGCCTCTCACTACAGGCAGTGCCGCTGACAGCGCGCACACATGCACACACACACACACGGTGCTGGTGCCGGTTGCTCGGGAGGCCTCCGCTCCCAGCAGAGGGGCTCAGCTGTCCACAGCGGCGGGCTGGGAGCACCCTCAAGGCGGCTGGGAGAGACCACGGCAGCTGGCGCCAGGCACGGGACTCGCTCCGCAGCTCTCGGAATAAAGCGCTGATTGTTTCTCAGAAACGGCTGCATGCTACAGGTGTGTATTATTCACCCACTGTCTGTTCTTAGCGGGGGTTCTCGGTTTCAGCCGCGCGGACCGTGAACTGCAGGGAGCACCTACACAAAATGCCACTCTTCTCCCCGCGGAGGCGCGTAAAGATCGGATGCGCTCCCTTACGGCTAATAGCACTCAAGTTTATAGCCCAACGAAATGAAACCCCATTACAGAAGGCCCTTAAAGGCAAACATTTAAATTGGTTATGTCTGCAACTGAACCTTATGAGGTTAATCTGAATGTCACACCCATCACCAGAGATTCTCTAAAACAACGGAAGAATCTGCATTCACTGACCCAATTGTGTGCACGTATTTCCATGCTTCATTTGGCCCTTTTAAAATAAGGTGATCCCACGGGTCCTACAGCAATCTTTGCTTTCCCTCCCTCCCTCCTCCTGCACGTCAAGGGCGGACGACACTTTCTATCCATCTACCTACCGCCCCACCTACCTATTTAATCTAAACTCCGTCCTCACTAGAGCTGCACGGCCACACGGGCCCCATTTCAGAATCACGGCACGGTGGCACCCTGCTCTCCGGCACCCACAGTTCCGTGAGATGCTCTGACCCTCTGGAGGGGCCCACGGAATGGGTTTCTATTTTCAGGCTGCACAGAAGCCCAACGGAGAAAGGCTGGCTCGGCTCCTTCCTGACTGATGGGGCTTCCAGGCGACCCCGACGAGGAGGCCTCGCCTAGCTGCCCAGCTGTGCTGATGGTCCCAGCACGCCCCCCACGCCGTGGGCTGCAGGAGGCCTTCCATGCTCGCCCGGGACACTGGCGTTCTCGCTCTCTGCAGAGAAACGAGCTCGCCGTATAGAAAACCCAGCAGTCCCTTCATGCCCGATGGCATTCGGCCCCGGGGAGGCTGCTCCCAGCAGTGGTGCCGGCCCGAGGGCTCTGCCCAGGACGCACCGTCGGCACTGGGTGCCCGGCAAACTGCAGCCGTTGGTGGCCGCTCCGGCTCTGGCCACAAACATGCACCGCGCTCACCGGGCATTCGGCCGCCAGCGAGAAGGCCACCCCGACACGACTTCTTCGCAGACTTCACCTACCTCGGACGGGGGCGTCCCTCCTCGGCCCAGACTGCGGAGGAAAGTTCTCTGCACTCCCCAGGGTCCCCCGCTGGCTGCCGCAGTCCGACGGCAGCTTCCTGCCAAGAGCAGCACAGTGAGACAGCAAGTCACCAAGCTGCCTTCTTTACGCCACGTGTTATGACGAACCCCCTCATTGTGGCTTTGCCCGGCGGGCCCGGACCACGAAGGCAATGACGCAGCCTGCCGTCTCGGGCTCACACGCGGCCACAGGGCTGGCCAGCTCAGCTCTCCAAGCTGCTCTGTGGAAACCAGCGAACCGGACCGGGCGTCCACGTCTGTCCCGGGCGGGGAGCGGGAGGACGATGCGAGGCCCGTCAGCCACGGGGACACAGCTGGCCGGAGCAGAAACAAGCCAAAACCCAACTCGCACACAGCCGGCGCCAGCTCACCGTGGCGCAGCCTCAAGCCCTAGGACTCGTCATCGGAGTCTGGGGCTCTTTTCTCCTGACTGAGCAAGCGTGCAAGGCTCCGAGGTCACGCTGCGGGGGCCACGGGCTGCGACCGTGGAGGTCGCAGTATAGGAAGCCTATCCTTGCGGCATCGGCGGGCTTGTTGGAAAAGAAACTGCATCGCTTCCTGCAGGCATTTTCTTTGAAACAGAGAGAGGTAGGTTTAAAAGGTAGAACCCACCAAGACAGGGAGAGCGAATGTGGCTGTGCACTTTGAATATGGCTCTGAGTACTCGGCTTTTCTAGGAAACTTAAAGTCCACTTCTAGCGTCGGAATGCTTACCTTATGAAAAGTGCAATGGTTTAACGCATTGCGTGTTGAATTTTATTTGCCCTGGAGCGATCTCTAAAAACAGTTGAGAAAAAAAAAACCCACAAAAAAAAAAAAGAAAAGAACAAATACTAAAAATTGTAAATAGCCTCAAGGCTCGAGACTGGCCACCCTACACTGTCTTTCCGCTTTCCCTGAAGTACCGCCTTCCAGTCCGGAGGAGAAGCTGCCATGTGCTAGAGCTTCCCCCAGATTCTTTGCTTGGTGTTATGGTTGTGGCATGCTAATCCCAGGGAAAGACAGCGGAGGCGGTAAGACGGCAGGCGGGGGCAGTTCTGTCCTTGCTTGCGGCCGCAGGCTTACCTGTGTATAGAGCTCTGTGGACGGCGATGACCGGGACCTTCCGTGAATGTACTGCGGCCTCTCGTGTGGCTCCAGACCCACGTCCAGGATGTCGTCGGCTGAGTGGTACCGCCCGGAACTCCTGGCTTCTGGGGCCGTCCTTTGTTCCCGCCAGCAGGCCTCGTACTCAGCAAAGGTCCCAAGTCTCTGAGGCGGTTCCAGTTTTCCCACCTTCCCTGCTTTTCTGTGACCGTCGGACTGTTCTCCGGAGGAGGTAGCTCGGGCCCTCTCCCGGCACCAGGGCTCCGCACCCTCGTACCCGTGGCCTGCGGTCTGCGGCCTCTCCAGCCTCTGCTTCGGGGATCCAGGCAGCGAGGGCTTCTGCCTTGGCCTCTGAGGAACGGGTCTGCTTGTTTCCTCAAAGAACTTCCACCTGTCGGCGAACGTGCCCACGGTCTCGTCGGACGTCCCAGGGTGCTGGTGATGGCGATCGTCCCCGGAGAGCCCCACCTCGTTCATTTTCTCCGGTTCGGAGTAGGATTTCAGCTTCTGGTCCAGCGTGAACCGTTTCCGGCCTCCGATGCGGGGAAGGTGCGGCACGCCCGCTCCAGACGGGGGTGGCTTGGCCAGGCCCCCCTCCCAGACGTGGGGGACGGGGTCCAGGCCGGCGCCGTGGTCCTCAGCCGGGTGCTCCGGTGACCCTGCGTAAGGATCGGCTGGGCTGGGGTCCAAGTCACGGCGCTTGAACGACGTGGCCCTCAGGACCCGGGCCTGGGCTTCCTTCACGTGGTCTCTGTAGGTGCCCGGGAAGGACCCTTCTTCTGGGGTGGCGCTGCTGGCCCCCCCACGGTCCTCCGGCCAGCCGCCGGCCTCCCCCGCCGCCTCCCCGGCTCCGGTCAGCGTCACCGTGCTCTTGCTTTTTTGCAGCGTGGCTCGTCGCATCTGGATCTCGTTCCTCAGGGTGGTGGCAAACCTGTCACTCCTCCGTGTCGGCTTGCCCCCCTGGCCATCCAACGGGGGCGGCCTCTCCGTGCCCCCGGCCTGCCCGTTCTCAGGCCGCCGCGTCCCCTCCCGCGTCAGTGAGTGCAACAGGGGGGTCTTGTGACGAGAGATCTTGCTGCCGTCGCCATCGGCCCACGTGAAGCCGTCTGTGGCGCTCCTCACGCCGGCCTTCTCCACGGGCCTGGCTCCCAGTGCGTCCTCATGTCCCAAGGAGCGGACCTCTGCTCCTCGGGCCCCTGGCTCACTCCTGTCTCTCTCGGGGGGGCCCGGGGCCGCCTCGGGCTGCGGCAGGGAACGCCGGGGCTGGCGGCCCGTCGGGTGGGGGGCAGGGTACTCGAGGGCGCCCGGGGCTGCCTCGGGCTGCCAGGCCTCCTCGTGGGGCCACGCCGCCTGCGTGCTTCCCTGCAGGCACTGGCTGCGGGTCACACAGTAGTAGCGGCTCTGCCCACTGCCGCCGTCCCCCTTCTGGTTGGGGGCGCTGGGCCACCTGACCCGAGGGGGGCTGTCATCCTGGAAACGGTCGGCCGGCGGCTCCTGGTGGCCCCCGGGGACAGCCTGGAGGGCCTGCTCCCTCAGCGCCGCGGCGGCCCTGGGGCCCTCGTGGGAGAAGGGGCTCTCGTCACTGCACTGGCGCGGGTGCCGGTAGCCGTGGGAGGACGGTGGGAAGCGCACATCCGTGCTGGACAGGGAGGCCTGCAGCCGGCCGGGGGCCGTGGGCAGGCCGCCGGCCCTGTGGTCAGAGGGCAGCCCCCCGCCGTCCAGCGGGACGTCTGGTGCACAGCCCGAGCTCCCAGCTCTTCTCCCGCTGCTGGGACGCACCAGCCTCCACTGCTGCTCGGCCGCTTCTGGTCTCCAGTCACTGCAGGGCTGGGCCGGGGTCAGGCCCGGAAAGTGCGGCACGTTGGCCGCCTCTGAGAATGGAGGGCCCTGGGTCTTCTCGTGGCTCTTGGTGGCCGCGAAGCTGTCACTGCGGAGAGGGGGAGGGGGCGGAGGAGGGGACGAAGGTGCTTTTCTCTTATCAGGGACATACCAGACGGGCCCAAAGTTTGACCTCCCGGCAGCGGCCAGCTTGGCCTCGGGACTATCCTCGGGCCTGGGGCTTTTGCGGCTGTCGCAGGGGACCCGGGCTGGGAAACAGCCGAGCCTCTCCTCCAGGCCCTGAGCCTCACCGGCAGCCTGGCCCTGCCGGCCGCCGCCTGGCTTGGAGGCCTCCCACAGGCCCACTTTGTAGAGGAGGTTCTCTGCGGAGGAGGCATCGGCCTTGGGCGACGCGTGCTCCGGCGTGCTGCAGCTGGTGGAGAAGGAGCCGTAGGCCGAGTCCCGCTTGCTCGGGCCACCCGGGGGGTCGATGCTGCTGTTGGACTTGGCGGCCGAGAGGCGTCCGCACAGGGAGGGCTGGGAAGGCTGGTCCAGGCTGTCGACGCTCCCGAGCGAGCTGAAATGGTCCGAGGTTCGCTGCAGATTCGACTGCTCCCACGGGCCCGACAGGTCCTGCGACGAAGAGCTAGGAGGGAAGGAGCACAGGGAAGAGTGTGCTTTAGAATCGAGGGGCTGCGAGGGGGAAATGAGGACAACAGCGCCCTGGATGCAGCCGGCCCCGCGTAGCAACATCCAGACGCCCAGAACTCTTCCCAGAACAGGGTCGTGGGCTCTGACGCGTGACCTCAGCACAGCGGTCTACTGTCTTTTTTTAGTTTTTATTTTTTAAAGATTTTACTTATTTGACAGAAAAGAGAGAGAGAGAGAGCGCGCGCACATAAGCAGGGGGAGCGGCAGAGGGAGAGGGAGAAGCAGGCTCCCCGCTGAGCAGGGAGCCCGATGGGGGACTCGATCCCACGACCCTGGGATGACAGCCTGAGCCGAAGGCAGACGCTCGGCCGACTGAGCCCCCCAGTGGCCCCCGCACAACATCTTATAGAGTAACTGTGAGAACAGGCTGAGAGAACCCAGCCCGAGCCACCTGATGCTCTTTCCCTGAACAGATGCCTTCGCATGTAGGACGCTCCTGCCCTCAGGGTCGCCGAAGTGCACGGCGGTCACCCGCGGGCAAGGCCTACCCGAGCGCTTTCACCCTCCATCACGAAGCACGGCAGCCGCAGACCACAGCTTATGAGCACGGGTATTGGGTAAATGGCGGGGGAACGTGGATCAAAAGACCATCTTGTGCCCCACGAGAAGGACAAGAAATTCCAAGGTCACTGCTCCCAGATCGAGTGTGGTTAGAACCCAGTCGTGGCCGTCCACGTACACCGTTTGTGACTGCTTCTGAGCTGGGGACCGGCAACACACACGGGCCCACGGAACCTGAAATATTCGCTCCCTGGCCCTTCACCGAGCAGGATTGTGGACCTCGGGGCTGAGAGTACGAAAGGGTACCTGTCTGGGTGACTAACACAAAGAACCAACCAAACGACAACAGCTTTCCCATTGAAAGGGGAAGTCCAGGGGCGCCTGGGGGGTGCCGTCGGTGAAGCGACTGCCTTCGGCTCAGGTCATGATCCCGGGGTCCTGCGATGGAGCCCCCATCCCGGGCTGCCTGCTCAGCGGGGAGCCTGCTTCTCCCTCGGCGTGCCGCTCCCCCTGCTTCTGTGTGGTCTCTTTTTCTCTGGCAAATAAAATCTAAACAGTAAAAAATTAAAAAAAAAAAAAAAAAAAAAAGCGGAGGTCCAGGGAAAATGTGACTTTTCCACACCTAAATATGAAAGTCCCAACCACTGCTTTCACCTCTCTGCCAATGCAATATGGGATAGAGAACTCCAGTGACAGGCTTTTCCAGCAAAACCCAGCACTGTGGGCGCAGAGGTCTCATCACGCCTGAGAGTGCACCGGAGCTGTACCCGAACACCAAAACTACGGGTTGGTTCATAAGGAGCACGGGGTCGAGGAGGAGGAGATGCAGCAGCGGGCTCACTGCTACAAGCTGGGTGACGCATCCGTTACGGAAGTCCGTGTCCTAGGAGGGAGCAGCAGTGCGCGGGAGCCTGAGGGCCCCCCGGCTCAGCCCTTCATCCAGGCGTGTTGAAAACGCTTTCCTTAAAGTTCAACAGAGCTGGAACCTTCATGCGTGCAGTCCGGGCGGGCGGGAGCAAGGCCCAGCACTGTCCCACACAGCTGCGGGCAGCCCACGGGCTCCGTTAATCAGGAAACCACCAAATGGGCTTAATGGAAATGCTGTTACGTAAAGTCACTTCGATCATGAAATACAAGGCCCACTTTCCACTTAAGTGTTAGCTCTCAGCTGAGACTCCGTGGTTTCTCCACAATACCCTGGACTCCAACCGCCATCATCTCTTGTCACGGCCAGCAGATAATGTACCTCAGTTGTCTCTGCTTTCATAAAAGTACCTCATAATTTGACAGCGGACCAGTATTTACTAACAATGAAAAATAGATTTCGAGGGGCGCCTGGCTGGCTCAGTCGATTAAGCGTCCGACTCGTGGTTTCAGCTCAGGTATGATCTCAGGGTCCTGGGATCGGGCCCCACGTGCGGCTCTGTGCTCAACGTGGACTCTGCTTGAGATTCTCTCCTTCTGCCCCCCTGACTTGTGCACTGCGCACACTTTCGCTTGCTCTCTCGCTCTCAAATAGATAAATCCTTTTTAAGAAAACTGATTCTGAGATGGTTACCCGAGCTGCACACACGCAGACACAAACACACTTACAGAATCGATAGGCACACTCGCACACGCACACGCACGCACACACACGGGCACAAATCCGAAGTGTGCGCAGACACAACTGCACATACGGATACACGTGCACACTCCCATACCCAAAGCCACCCTACTTGCTGTCACCGTCATCCTTTTAATAGGACGCTGGCCACGGACCCGGGGGATGGACGCCCAGGAGCCTCTTTAAGCCAACCGCACGCGCACCTGAAATAGTAGCAGTTGACCCTGAAATGTGGACATCGGGTTGAGCAGAACGTCCCCTCCCTCCGCTGACCTACGGCCCCCATCACCTTGGTCTCACGCTCAGCGGGAACCACCATGGGGCCCTGAAGGCTGGCTGCCAGCCCGGCGTGCGGGCTTCCGCTACGCCCCATGACGGGAGAGCCCGGGCGTCGGGGACCCGGTGCTGATGCTAAACAGGACTGTCTGGGAGCCTCTGTGAACTCCACGTGCCGAGCCCGTGCGTAGCTCCTGCCTTCCAACCTACGCATAAAAATAAATCTCAGCACGGCAGTGGCGGCAGACAAGTGGGCGGCCTGGCAGCTGTCCCAGTCAGGTCAGGGGCTGGCCCAGAGGGGTTCAGCCGAGAAGCAAGGTCCCCAGGCTCCGGATCAATGATGCAACATCACGAGAAAGCACGCTGGCGCTTGATATTTCAGTGTTGGTTTCCAAGGGTTGGACACCTGCCAACTCTGAAAAATTTAGGGAGTTTTACCAGTAATGGTGTGCTAGTGGCTCTTCCTCATCAGGGAAACAAGACCGTTCGGAAGTGAAGAGAGGCGCTCTCGTGGCAGGGCTGGGAAGTGGCGAACACCGTCCACCCCGGGGGGGGACCCCGCGCCTACCTGGCATGGTGTCGGCCGTGCCAAGAAGGGCAGGCGCCGGCGGAGGGGAACGGCGACGCTGACGTCTCGGGGTGGCCGTCGGAGAACTTGGTGGCGTGCCAGGAGTGAGGCCTCCAGCTCCCCTCAATCTTCCTGAAAAAGAACGCAGACGGCTCAGGGACTCGGAACCAAGGACGACTAAGTGCCAGACAGGGGTGCAACGTGGAAAGCAGTCCCAGTGACTTTCGTGCCGTGTAGGGCATCGCTTCCAGGTGCTTCCCTCTGTATCTGCACATGAACAAGGTCTGTAAAATGTTTACGAAGAACTCGCACCAAGGCAGAGGGAGAATCTCAGGCTTCAAAGTGTGAGTTAACCCTTATTCTTCGACATGGATTCGCAGGAATAAATCAATCGTGCTGTCCCCTCAGTCACCAGCAGGATCCCAGACAGACTCTCCCGTCTCTCTCGTTGCCGCCCAGCGGTGCCCACAGCCCTCAGCCTCCTCGAGGAACAGACCGCACCTGAGAGCAGCCCAGTGAGTGCCCGGCTCAGCCGGGTCCCGCAGAGGTTAGACCGCCGCTATGTACTCGCTTAACCGAGTAAACACGGGCATCTTGACATGAACGAAGACTAGTAGACGTGTGTTCAGTCCTCTGGGCCTCTCGGAGTGTCTAAGGGTCCTCATATGGGAACAGGAGGCCCTAGACCTACAGGCTGCAGCCCACCCCTGCCCGGGCTCCCACCCCACGGGCCCCCGACCCCGCGGCGGGCGTATTCGTGTTTTGGCTGCACTGCCCGGGTGTGAGAAGGGAACTTTAGTCGGAAGTCCGGAGAGCGGCCATGAAAGTGTCACGGCGCCTGGAAGGGAAGGCTGCGGCATGAGGACAAGGCCCAGCCACGCCTGGTTCTCCCACTCTCCGCTCCTCCAGGGTGGGACAGAACTTGCTTGCTCTGGACCAGCCCACATCCCCATGAAGAACACAGAAAGAGCTCAAAATGTGCCTCGTTAGGTACGTGACAGACGGCAAACATTCAAGCAGGCAAAAACATGCAAGGATATTACACGATAAGAATAGTAAAGAAATCTGAGAGGTGCCTGGGTGTCTTAGTCGGTGAAATGTCTCCTCTGCCGTCGGCTCAGATCACGATCCCGGGGTCCTGGGATCGAGTCCAACATCAGGCTTCCGGCTCAGCGGGGAGCTGGCTTCTCCCTCTGCCCCTCCCTTCCCTGCTCATGCGCTGTCTCTAATACACAAAATCTTAAAAAAAAAAAAAAAAAGAAAAGAAATCTGAAGAATATTTCTTTTTTTTATTAAAGATTTTCTTTATTTATTTGACACAGAGAGAGAGATCACAAGTAGGCAGAGAGGCAGGCAGAGAGAGAGGGGGAAGCAGGCTCCCTGCTGAGCAGAGAGCCCGATGCGGGGCTCGATCCCAGGACCCTGAGATCATGACCTGAGCCGAAGGCAGAGGCTTTAACCCACTGAGCCGCTCACGCGCCCCTGAAGAATATTTCTAAGAAACCTTCTGACAACTCATAATTAATGAAGAAAAATATCTGGGTGGCAAAATATGGAATGTGTTGACTTCGGGAGCTTCCCCACGAACGAAAGCGTGAAACACACAAATTCATCACACCACAGAAGTCAAAGGACTGCAAACCGAACCGTACCTCATAGAGTTTCTCAGAATCCTCGTAAGAAAGGTTCTGGCCACGTGAATTTCATTTTCAGATGGCTTTTTCTGTGCTATCATATCCGCGGTTTCTTTCATTTCCCTTTATAGTTAATTAACGAAGGAAAGAAAGTAGAGAGTGGAAGCAAAGGGAAACAAATAAAAAAGGAGGCTAGGAAAGGGAAACGCCTCGTCCTTTCTGCCACTATCTGTCAACCCTGCACCTGACAAGACTGGGGTACGGGCTGCCTTACTGCGGCAGCAGCGCTCCGAGCACGAACGTGTTTCCTCCTTTTTAAAAAGACGCACACAGACGCACGTCTATTTCAAGAAAACATAGTCAATCATTACAGTATGCATTAAAGGCTTAAAAAAAAGAAAAAGAAAAAGAACGGGGCGCCTGGGTGGCTCAGTCAGTTAAACGTCTGCCTTCAGCTCAGGTCATGATCTGAGGGTCCTGGGATGGAGTCCCGCATCGGGCTCCTTGTTGAGTCGGGAGTCTCCTTCTCCCTCGGCGCCTGCCCCTTCCCCCTGCTTGTGCTTGCTCTCTCTCATGCGCAAATAAAATATTTAAAAAAATTTTTTTTAAAGAACAAATTCTAACGCAGTGATGAGGTTATACCTGTACGCCATAAATGAGGATCTCGTGGCTGCTGGGCGCAGTGATGTTTTCCTACAACACCGGAGCTTTCACCAGGTTCTCTAAACCTGCTAGTGCGTAATGAACGTATTTGGCAAGGTTCCAGCTCCCTTCTGCTTGTCGGCCCCCCTGACTGCCTAACACGGCTGGGTCTGTGTGGATGAGAGAGAGGAGGACGCTGGGCATCCGCACGTGCATCAATCCCAATCCCGTGAAGATGCTGGACAGGGAGCCTCGGGGACCGATCACTCTGGCGCCACCTAGTGTCCTCACACAGTCACTGCGCCCCTGGCTCCATTTCAACCAGACCTGGCTGCAGCAGCAACGCAAGTAGATCTGAGATCCTCATTCTTGCTGGATAGCGGGTTTTTTTTTCCGCATAAGACACACACTCGGGTGGCTTTACTACCTTTTTAAAAAGATTTTATTTTAAAATAAAACAAACCAGGTAAATTAAAAATAAACCATATTTATTTTGTTTGACGGAGAGAGAGAGCAGGGGAGTGGCAGGCAGAGGCCCGACGAGGGGCTTGATCCCTAGGACCCTGGGATCATGACCTGAGCTGAAGGCAGAGGCCTCACTGGGCGCCACCCAGGCGCCCCTCGGGTGGCTTTAAATCATCCAGTTGCTGGAAAGGCCGGGGCCTCGAGGAGCGCCCAGGCCTGAGGGCCCGGCCGAAACCACTGCACCATGCTCGGTGCCCAGCTGTCCCACCCTGGCCACCCAGCAGAGCCGCGGGCATCAGGCAGGTAACGCACAGCCAGCGCGCACCCTGCCACTCTGGCGTCACCCCCTCGTGCTGGATGTCGGCGGCAGGTGGGACAGCTGCCAAAGAAGGCTCCCTCCGTGACCACCGTCAGATGGAAGCCAGCTGGGGAGGCCAGGAAGCCCTTCCAGGGCGAGGGGGGTGTGCACAGAGGGAGAGTTCTGGCCTTGGAACAAGCCAGGAGGGGCGCACGGGCACGCAGCTCACGACCGCCACGGGGGCCTGTGCGGCTTGTCCCAGCGACGCCCGAGGTCCTGCTTCTGCGCAGGGCGGCGTGGGCAGGGATGCCCCAGACAAAGAGCAACAACGCTGCACCCTGCGCCTCGAGCCCCACGGTCCCAGGACTACCGGAAACGGGGCTCGGTCCCCAGGCACCCCAGACTATGCTCATCCCCGCGTAAAGGGAAATCCTTTCTATTTAAATGGCTAGTGACGTCTGTAATCCTTACGGTGCAGGCTTATTAGAAAATATGGAACACGGGGCGCCTAGGGGGCTCAGTCAGTTAAGCGCCTGCCTTGAGCTCAGGTCATGATCCCGGGGTCCTAGGATTGAGTCCTGCATCAGGCTCCCTGCTCAGCAGGGGAGTCTGCTTCCCCCTTTGCCTCTGCCCCGGCTTGTATAATCTCTCTCTCTCTCTCTCTCTCTCTGTCTCAAACAAATATATCTTTAAAAAAAAGAAAAGAAAATATGGAACATTTAAAAGAAGAAGCCACTAGGAAGACAGAGGAAAGTGAGCCATGACCTACAGATGACCACATGTACCCTGTGTGCACTTCGCCCCATCTCTTTTTTAGACGACCTGGAGAATCCTGCAACAGGAGGACCGTTTCCTCCTACAGCCCGCCTGGCTCCGCGAGCACTCCCCCATGCCGCTGTCCCTCTTCTGAAATGTAATCCCTCATCACGGTTTCATATTCCTTTTCTATAAATACTGAAAAGCCACAGTACTGACGATGAATATTTTCTGGTACTCCTGATAAAATTATTCATCCTAATGAGGGCTCCCCTAAAGCCTTTCCCACAAATTACACAGCAAGATTAATCAAAATTTATGTTAATTTTAAAAATGATTTTATATGCTAGGTAGTCTCTGGGGCAATGTTGGAGGGACAGGGTTTAGATCACAAATATGAAAAATGCTAGGCTATCACTGAAAATTAAGAACAAATCTAGACATCAGAAACCCTTTAAAAAAAGGAATTATTAAAATAAATGCTTCCATAAAATGTTCATCATCATCATAAAGAACAAACTCCCTCCCGCCCCCCCACCCAAAAGAAAAGCCCCGTGAATGCTGGGTTATTTTCATGACCATTCAGAATGAAGCGGAAAGGCACTGCGTCACAAGACAGATACCGTCTGTGCTAGGTCACCACCAGCTCCATTGGCCCGACGGGACCGGACCCTTCGGCGGGGAGGCCCGGGGCCCTGGCTTTGGCACACACTGTGAAGGGCCCGTGCACGGGGCGTGAGGCCTCTCAGACGACACTGGGGTCGGGGGAGACTCCCGGGGGGAGAAAGTCAACAGTGCTGCGTGGGAGCATCTTCGAGAAGAGTCGGGGGCCTGGACTGGGAAAGAACTGGATCTCGGAGGGAGGATGGGCTGGACAGCTCTGCAGATGGCCGTCGGGGCAGCCCCTGGAATTCAGGATACAGGCCAGCAAGGGAGGCACGGGGAGGGGTGAGGAATCCGTGCCAGAGGAGAGAGTGACTGCCAGCATCCTTCTTACTCCTTCCAAAGGAAACAAACAAAAAGCACCGGTCTGCAAACACAAAAGGAACCCTGTGCTGACCCTGGCACTTCCTGTCCCTGCCAAGCCTCGGGAGGACCAGGTCCTGAGCAGCCTGTCCCTCCGCTGGTCTGTGCAGCTCCTGCCAGATCGGTCTCCCTGCAGCTCCGCTCCGAACAGCTCCTGCTCTCACTCCAGAACCTTCAACTGCTCCCAGCAGCCACAGAAGGAAGCCCACCCGCCACCTCCCACCCTCCCCCCACGCCGTTCTCAGGCATTCAGCCAAGCTGTTGTGTTGTGTGCAGTGTGGCCCAGGGCCAGCAGCACGGGCATCAGCTGGGCACAGCCCCAGGTGCACTGACGCGTTGGCACTCGCCTTCCTGGCACGTTCAGAGGCCGGCTTGCGTCCAGCACTCACTCTCGCCTCTGGCTCCCTCCCCCCGCACTCCTCTGGGCAGCGTCTCTGGAGAGGAGGCTCCCTCGAGAGGAGGCTCCGGCACCACTGACAGGGGAGCAGATTTGTGGCTCAGCCCGGGCTCAGCCTTCCAAGGAGAGATGAGCGGCCTATCCTTCAGAAGGACTCTGCTGAGCTCTGCTTGCGTTCCTCTGGACGTCTGTGGGCTCAGCACCTGTCAGAGCTCTCCCGGTCCATGCCTACGAGCATCCTCGCCGGCCAGTAGCTCCCGGAGGGCTGGACCTGTGCTGTGACCGTCACCGTTTACCTGGGGCGCTTCTAACCCGTGGCATGAAGGCAGACAGCACTCCCTACATGGCACACGGGTCCCCTCCCGGCAGTGGAGACCGCGACACTGCACCGAGGTGGGGGTGGTGCACCCTGGCTTACGCCTACAGCCCTGCCCAGCCCTGCTGGGTAAGAGGCGGGCAGTCCCTGCTTTCATACAGTCCCCAGGGGTCTCAGGACGAGAACTCAGATAAAAATTCCCCAGGGGTCTCAGGAGCTGAAACGGCCACCAGACATCAAAGCTGCACTTTGCTCAGAGGCCCGGCTGAGAAGCAGCCTTCCCACAGGACGAAGGCACCAGGGTTCCTGTCCACGAGCCCGGGGGACCCCGTGTCCTCCCCCCAGCAAGGGTGAGTGCTCGTTTCTAGTTCACACCCTGAGGGAAGGTCACATCACGCACACGGGCACAATTGGAACACATCCAAACGAGTGGCCTTTTCTAGTAAGTTTCATTCTCTTCACGTCAATAAACCTACTCATGTCAGAAAAAAGAAAAAAAAAGGCTATCTCACCCGCCCGTGTTCACAGTGCCTCCTGCCCCCCTGAAGAACGCACGAGCAAGTTCGCCCCAACGTTTTAAAAGGGCGCCAACCCAACTTCCTGGTTACGTTGCAAGAGAATGGATTTTTTGGCAGAGACACTCAAGACGTTCAAATGTGCAATCATTAATAAAACTAATTATAAACAGCTCTCGGGATTACCAACAGGGCTGAGGCATCACGTGTAAAGGACATAAAAATAAGTAAAACATTCTCTGCAGGTCTTAACATATTAGAAACCATCAGTGGTTTCACACCAAGTTTTATAAACACCGCTTACATGTTTGCAATGAAACAGAACTTCACTGTTCCCCACTGTCTGCTTGAGTCGGAATCTGAAATGTCTCACGTAACTGGGAATCCATCTGCTCAAACTGCCGAGGCCACAAACTAAGCTGAAGTTTCAAGAGAAGCAACTTTTCTCTTGTTCTCCTGATTAATAAAATGGATTGTTAATAAAATAAACGATGGAAATAGCTTAATGAAATAAAACAATGGGAACAGCAACGGAAACTTATAAAACTTAATAAATACAACTTGATAAAAAACAGCCCAACGAAGTCAGGGCATCGGTGCAAGCGAATGTCCGGGTTTGTTTAGGAAGGAACAGGCGTGTGGCAAAGAGCCATGATCCCCGAAAGGCTCGAAACAGCAGCTTTTCCCCTGACGCTTGAGCCGACGCCCGCAGACTGCCCTCCTGAGGCGCAGGATTCCACGGACACCTGCCAACATCCGTGTTGCGGCACCCAGCCTCCCGAACCCCCCGCCCCCCACGGCTCCTGTCCCAGGAAGAGCTCTCAGAGGGGACGGGAGGAGGGACACAACCTGCGGACGAGCCGGCCATCCCCACGCTCCCGCCGCATCGCTGCCCAAAGCGGTTTCCAGGAACATCTGTGCTTCTCGGTGTCGGGGCTGCATGCAGGGCCACCTGCTCCGGGTCAGCTCCAAGCAGCCGGGAGCCCGGGGGAGCCCAGCGCAACGCAGCCCCGCTGTGGAATTCGCTGCAACTGAGGGACTTCCAGAGAACAAGGCATGTCGCGAGAAAGGTGCTTGCGGCCAGCACGGCTGTGCTCACGAGATCCGAAACCCCCTCTCTTGCCGTATGTAACCGTGCCCACAGCCCGGCCGACCCTTCCAGCCGTCTGCAGAGAACCTCCACCGCTGGGCGTTAATCTGCTCCCGAATGCAAGCTTAGTGGACGTACGAAATCAGAGCCACAGACGGTTTAAGGCCACCAGCAAAGAGGCAGACAAGCCCCTGGAACTTTATTCTGCCCTGCCCAGACTACTCGTGACAGTTCTGAGTCTTGGCTGAGCGCCGAGACCAAGAGGACTTCACTGCAAGCAAAACTAGGATTACTGTAAGGATTGGAAAGAAAAGCCAAAAGGGCGATTGCAAGCTTCCCAAAATAACGAATGGCATGATGCTCCATAGAAACGTTCCGCGGGCTATTTGAAGTTATCTGAGCTTATGAGGCGCTGACCCGGTGCTAGCCCGCCTGGGACGTGAGAAGGGTGGGGGGTCGCAGGCCACCACCCGCCATGCCGAGCCTGGCGCCCACACTTTACCCAGCCGGATGGCACCAGCCGTGACCCCGGCTCTGAGCAAGACGCTGCCCTTCCCCGACACGCCGTGTGCACCGGGCACATTGGGCGCCTGCACCTCTCCCACGGGAAGGCTTGTCGCCTCAGCTACGGGGATCAGGAAAACGCCACCTGGAACCCAGTTTCTGGTCCTACTTCACGTTCCCCAAGCACATTTGCTTATGCCCCGGGGGCTGCCCGGCAGGAGAGCGTGTGGCAGTCTGTGCGGACACCTCCAGGGGGCCCTCTGCAGAGCCGCCCGTCAGCCCTCGCAGGGTGGGCCCGGGGCAGAAGACGACCACGCAGACACACCTCGGAAAAGGTTCCCGTCTCTGCCTGGCACCTTTCCGCGGGCGGCACCGCTGGGCCAAGCAGAGGTAGGACCACAGAGGACCCGGGAGGGAAGGACAAGGCAGGGACGTCCCGCTCGGGCTCTCCTCACGGTCCAGCAGTTCATCTGCCCCCCGGGCAGGTGTCCCCGCTGCCTCTCCACGTCGCACGGGGGGTGCACACCACCTGGGCCCCGCGCACGGGGACATATGTGCACCTGCTGGGATCCTCATTACAGCCCTTTGTTTGCCACTGACACCGCTTGGCGCAAAAGGGAAGCACTCGCGCTCGTCTGTCTGGGAAAGAAACATCACCGGGGAGAGATAGACATCTGCACAGCGCTCCCGAGGCATCACCTTCCCGGCCCCGGCTTCCCACCGATGCCGCCCGTGCCCCCTGAAATAGGATGCCGCCACTTTGTCCCACTGGCCCTCGGCGATGCTTTCCCGGCTGCCAGGTCCCCTGCTCGCCTCCCGCGCTGAAATAAAGCTGGCCAACGGAGAAAAGACAGATAGCAGCCGGGCGCCAGGGGGGCGTGGTCGGCCGGGTGCCCGACTCGGTTTCATCTTGGGGCTGCCGCATCTAGCTCTGTGTCGGGCTCCAAGTCCGCTTGGGACTCCGCTCTCCCCCTCCTCCTGCCGGTCCCCCCTAAATAAATAAACAAGTCTTAAAAAAAATAGATAGGCTGGGTGGCTCTGTCGGTTCAGCATTAGAGTCCTGAGCGTGGGGTCCTGAGTTCAAGGTCCACGTTGGGCTCCACGCGAAGTGTGGACCCTACTTAAAACAAAAAGAAAAAAAAAACCCCAAAACTCTGGGTCAGGATTTGACGCGGAGGTTCACACCCCCGTCCCTGTAACCTCCCAGAACCACCAAACCCACGTGGGGCACTCCCGGTCTTTACCACGAAGGCCGCCCTCCCGCGGGGCACCTGGGGAAGCGGCAGGGAGCGGTCGAAGCAAGTCGAACGAGGGTTGCACAAGCGAACTCGTCACCCGGCCACACTCCTGGCGACGGCAACGCAGGGTACGCGTCTGCTGGCGGCTCGGTCCGGGAATAATTTACAGAGTGCCTTTTCCTAAACGGGCCACTTTTTTTTTTTTTGAACAGTACACGATCTATTTTGGAGCTCTGCAGAAAAGGCTGGACAAGGCTAACTGGTGTGTGAGGAGGATATGTGATCTGTGGTTCCCTGGGGAAGGGCAGAGCGGAGAGTGCACGGTTTAGGCAGAGATTGAAATTTAGACCGAGAACAGTACATGTTACCCATTTCAGAGAAATTATGTTTAAAAGTACCTTGGGGCCTCTGTAATAAGGACAATCCAGAAACTCGCTGTGAGGTTTCAGGGCCCCTTACTCTGCACCTCCGAGATTTTGCAGCAGTAATTCACCACGTGCTGGGTGACAGCTGCAAACCCAAAGACGAACTAATTAACTGGGTTAGAGAGTTTCATTCATGTTTCTCAACAAAGCACCGTTTTACACTTTTTTCTATTAGGCAAAAGTAATACCCACGTAGAGTATTAAAAATTAATCCAGGGGCGCCTGGGTGGCTCAGTTGGTTACGCATCGGCTTTCAGCTCAGGTCATGGTCCCAGGGTCTTTGGATCGAGCCCCGCATCAGGCTCTCTGCTCAGCACGGAGCCTGCTTCTCCCTCCGCCACTCCCCCTGCTTGTGTTCCTCGTCTCAAAAAAAATCTTAAAAAAAAAAAAATTAATTGGGGACACCAGGGTGGCTCAGTCAGTTAATCACCTGCCTTTCACTCAGGTCAGGATCTCAGGGTCCTAGGATCAAGCCCCGAGTCGGGCTCCTTGCTCTGCGGGAAGCCTACTTCTCCCTCTCCCATTCCCCCTGCTTATGTTCCCTCTCTCACTGTGTCTCTCTCTGTCAAATAAATAAATAAAATCTTAAAAAAAAAAAAGCGCACCATTTCACACTTTTTTCTACGAAGCAAAAGTAATACTCACACAGAGTTTTAAAAATTAATCCAGGGAGGGGGGCCTGGGTGGCTCAGTGGGTTAAAGCCTCTGCCATCGGCTCAGGTCATGATCTCAGGGTCCTGGGATCGAGCCCCACATCGGGCTCTCTGCTCGGTAGGGAGCCTGCTTACCTCTCTCTCTCTCTGGCTGCCTCTCTGCCTACTTGTCATCTCTCTCAGTCAAATAAATACATAAAATCTTTAAAAAAAAAAAAAAAGAAATAAAAGTATGTTTGCAAAAAAAATAAAAGTGAACAAAGTGCTTGGTTTGCTTTTATACCTTGTTATATACACATTGCTTAAAACATGAATTCCCTTCTAAACCAGATAATTCTTCTGTGCAGCCCTTATTTAAAGAAACTTGGATAGGGGTGCTTGCCTAGGTGGCTCAGTCGGTTCAGCATCTGCTCAGGTCATGAGCTCGGGTTGGGGTCCTGGGATTGAGCCCCACTCCCTGCTCGGTGAGAAGTCTGCTTCTCCCTGTGCTCCTCTCCCGTCTTGTGCTCTTTCTCTCTCTCAAATAAATAAATAGGGGCACCTGGGTGGCTCAGTCGGTGAAGTGTCTGCCTTTGGCTCAGGTCATGATCCCGGGGTCCTGGGATCAGGCCCCGCATCGGGCTCTCTGCTCGGTGTGGAGTCTGCTTCTCCTTCTCCCACTCCCCCTGCTCGTGTTCCCTCTCTCACTGCGTCTCCCTCTGTCAAACGAATAAATAAAATGTTAAAAAAATAAAAACAAAAAAGTAAAGAAAACTGGATATACGTAATGCAAAAGTGGGGTTCTATTCGGCGGCTCCCATAAATCGTTCGAGGCAAAAATCCGAGCCCTGGGCCCAGGAAGTCTTTTAGCTCCGGGGACCGCTCCAGCAGCTACCGGGCCCCAGCGGCCTTGTCCCTGACCCTCTACGGACCAGCTCTCTGTGGCCCAGACGCTTTGCTTTGAACAGAATCTAGTTTATTTTTATATCCTTAAAGATGTTCCTCTAGTGCAAAAGAAGCTGCTAAACGTATGGAATGATGCCCAACTTCAGTCATAACAAGAAACGCCCACTGCAGCATCGAGGCCATTTTTCACCCGTCACACTGACGAAAGGTCAGAAACCAACCGAAACTCCTGCTGGAGTGGCCATGAGCCGTGGCTGTGGCTGTAGGACTGTGGAGGTCGCACCCACCTCCTGACCCAGGAGCCCCCGGGCTGGGGTGAGCCATCGCACTCAGACACACACCGCACCGCAGCCCTGGGGGACAGGTCCTCCCCGCGACTCCCGAAGCGTCCGCCTCTAGAGGACCTGCAAGACAGCCGGGGGGCCGGGCCGGGCAGCACCGGGGGGGTCGTCACCAGGAGATCGGGAGGCACACCTTGGCGCGCTCAGCGTGCAACGACCTCCACAGACACAGATGTGAACACAAGCAGGCACGTAACGCGAAGCAGCAGCCCAAGCGCTGCGGGGGACAGCGCTGCTCTCTGGAGGCGGAAAACGGGGCTGGGAGTTCCCCACTCGTGCCCTTCTGAACACGGCACGCCACCAATACGCCCACGTACGGCTGTAAGAACTACACTGGGGCGCCCAGGGGGCCCAGTCGGTGAAGCGTCTGCCTCGGCTCAGGTCGTGATCCCGGGTTCTGGGATCGAATCCTGTATTGGGCTCCCTGCTCAGCAGGAAGCCTGCTTCCCCCCTCTGTGATCTCTCTTACTCTCTCACAAATAAATAAAATCTTAAAAAAAAAAACCAACTAAAGAAACGAAGAATAAAAAGTTAGCCTTAGACAATACTGTAGCCGGCATTCAAACACCCACACTTTCCAGGTTCATTCTTTTCGTCCTGATCACAGAGCAATAAATAAACGTCCTTTGGGGCATGGCCTGGAACCGAACACGATGCCACAGCGGATGGTTTCCTGGGGACCAGACCTCCTGCTGACTCCTAGGAACAGAGGCACACAGAACCCCAAAGGCTTCTCCTCCTTAAAAATGCAACAAGAGGGCGCCTGGGTGGCTCAGTTGGTTGAGCAACTGCCTTCGGCTCAGGTCATGATCCCGGAGTCCCGGGATCGAGTCCCATATCGGACTCCCGGCTCTGCGGGAGGTCTGCTTCTCCCTCTGACCTTCTCCCCTCTCATTCTCACTCTCTCTCTAATAAATAAATAAAAAATCTTAAAAAAAATAAATAAAAATGCAACAAGCTTGATAGTTATTCTTCTAAAACTAATATGCTACTTAAAGGTACACTTAAAAAAATGGTTAAGATGGTAAATTCTATGCTATGTTTATAGTACCACGATATTTTTAAAAATTACAACTGTAAGAACGGGCAGCGCCTGGATGGCTCAGTCAGTTAGGCAGCCGACTCTCAGGTCATGATCTCGGGGTCCTGGGATCGAGCCCCGTGTCGGGCTCCCCTCTCAGCACGAAGTCTGGCTCAGGATTCTTGCTTATCCTCTGCCCCCCACCCTGCCCCCACTCGCCCTAAGAAATACGTAAATCTTTAGAAACCCCCCCTGCGGGAATGGGACATAAGCGCTTCTCTGAGTGCGTTTACGCGGCTGCACGCGGCGGCACGCGGCTGGGCCCTGTGGGGCATCTTCCGCGTCTGCAAACGCTGACAGCACTGCCGCCGGTCTCCACTTCACGGGATTGCCCTTTGCTGCGCCCCTGGGATCCCAGAAACGAACCCTGAGCGTCCAAGACAGGCCTTCTGAAACTTGCTGCCGGAGCCCCCACCAGAAAGTCTGTCTAATCTGTACCCTGACGGGCAACATACAAAGCCCGTGCTTGTTTCCCCCGCAATCTCAGCAGCTCGCGGTCCTGGCTACTTGGATCTCTGCCAGCTCGACGGTCAAAACCCAGCATCTCATTTCCAACTAAAGCTGCAGATGCGTCCGGGAGACAAAGGATGGCCGCCCCAGTCATCCCGGGGGCCGGCGAGGAGGCCCAAGATCGTGGATAACGCCTAGCTCGCCTCTGTGGACCAGGCTTCCGCTCCCATCACCGTCACCGCACGGTTTCCCGCGGAGTGCCTCGGGGAGACACACCCCGCCTTACAAAGGTCATTCCCGTGACCCGGGAGGAGTAACTGTACAAGATGACAGCATCTCGCCTACCTCAGCCTCTCCAAGCGGCTCTCAAACTGCTACCTGAGTTTATTTTTCTGACTTACAAAGAGGACAACCTGTACCACTTAGAAATGAGATTGCTAATTCACTGTGGCAACGAATTAGAGCTTTTTCCTTCCTTGTTTTTGAGCCTCCTCCTTCGGTATGGTACGCATCCAAAAAATGAAAAAGAGAGAGAGAGAGAGAGAGAGAGGAAGTCCTTTGGGAACAGGCCTTCAAGTCGGTATTAAAAACTGAAGTAAATGCTTGAGTCTGTTTACTCTTAAAAATTTACAGCCAAGCCAAAAATTTCACCCAGCCAAGGGGTGCCTGGGTGGCTCAGTCGTTAAGTATCTGCCTTCAGCTCAGGTCATGATCCCAGGATCCTGAGAGCCCGCTTCTCCCTCTCTCTCTGCCTACTGCTCCCCCCGCTGTGCACTCGCTGTCTCTGTCTCTCTGTCAAAAAAAAAAAAAAAAAATTTACAGCCAACCTTGGAAAGACTGCATTAATTCTGCTAAAAAAAAAAAAAAAAAGGATTGGGGGGCATGCAAACACTTTACTGTGAATTAGCCAACTTAGAAAATGCAAGGTGGAGAAATAGTTCTTTACGAAGACAACAAATCCCAAGCACCTTTATGGGGGTCCAGGAGCACCGCTGGAGCTCCCATGTCTAAAAGCATCACATTCCTAATTCCGCTTTTGTACCCTCTTCAAGTCCTGCAAACTTCCATCGGCAATCAGATTTCTGAAATCAGATTTCCTAGGAAATCCTGCCTTCCTTCTAGGAGGCAGCGTGCTCCCCCCGCAGACCTGTGGGCCCAGCCCTGGAAACTCCCTCTGTGCGCCGTCAGGCCTTAATTTAGCCAAAAAGAGGAAAACGCAGCAGCCTGCCACCTTGTGGAAACGACAGGAACAACACTTCGCCTGGAGCACAAGCATAGCTCTCTGCTAATGATCTACACACATATTGTTGAAGAAAAGATAAGAGCCTTCAGACTTCACTTCATAAATCAAATGAACAACCCCTAGTAATACAAGAAGGCGTCTTTTAAGTCTCTGACGCTGGATTCATCCTTGGCCAAGAGATATAATTCTATGTGTGCACACACGCCTCACCCTTGGCCAAGAAACAGAACTTGATGTGCACGCACGCACCTGCACACACGCACACGCACATGCAAGTCAAGTCCCAATGGGCTTGCTTGCGGGGATACAGCTCGGCCAAGCTGGCTTCGCAGTTTGCTCTTTCCCCCCACTTCTGTTTGTAAAGACGGCATGAGGCCCGGGTCTTACCTCTTGACTACGAGCTTCAGGGTCTTGTGAGAGCCCTTCACCAGGCAGATCGCTTCCTGTCTAAACCCCGAGAGACCGACGTCATTGATGCCGACGATCTCGTCCCCAGCCAGGAGCTTGTGCACTGCCGCTGCTTTACTTCCGTCTTCAATCTGCAGCAGAGAAGTGTGTCTCGTGAGCTTCCAAACACA
>CM052801.1:4862928-4905815 GCA_028533885.1 Nasua narica | reverse complement strand
CGGGTTCGCCTCCTGGATCTCCTTTATCCAAGCAGTAAGGATGGATTATTTCCATTATTTATTATTGCTCGTACATTACACCCATACCTAGATTTTTGTAACTCCTTGACTGGGAAGGAATTCAAATACCACAAAGCTCACCCACGTAAATACACAACCAAACAGCTATTAGTAGATTCACAGAACTATGCGAGCATCACGTCCCATGTCAGAAAACGTCCCTAGGCCTAGAAGAAACCCGGCGGCCGTGGGCAGTCACTTCCTGAGCCCTTCCAGCCCGGGCCCCCACCGACCTACTACCCGTCTCTGTGCATTTGCTATGTAGACAGCTCACATAAAAAGAATCCAACAGGGCGCCAGGGGGCCTCAGTCGGTGAAGCGTCTGCCTTCGGCTCAGGGCATGACCGACCGCAGGGTCCCGGGATCGAGTCCTGCCTTGGTCTCCCTGCACCGCAGGGAGCCTGCTTCTCCCTCTGCCCCTCCCCTCCCCTCACGCTCGCTCACTCTCTCTCTCGGAAAAATAAATAAAATATTAAATAAAATAAAATAAAAAAAAAAGAGCCCCACAACATGCGGCATTTTGTGCCTGGCTTCTTTCACTCAGCATAGTGTTTGAAGACTCATCCACGTGTAGGACCGGTCAGTCCTTGATTCCTTTCTGTGGCTGAACGATGCTCCATCGTACGGAATACCACCTTCGATTTGTGCTGCTGTGAACAGGGGCGCTCACGTTTCCGTGTGAGCGGGGTCTTCACCTCCCGTGGGTCTGCTCCCAGCATGACTTCAACGCTGCCGCTTTGATAATTTTAATCCTGAGAGAACTTGATCTTTAATCCTAGCCTTTCTTTTCTTTTTTTTTTTAACGTTTTATTTATTTATTTGACAGAGAGAGCACACACAAGCAAGGGAAGTGGCAGGCCGAGGGAGAGGCAGAAGCAGGCTCCCCGCCGAGCAGGGAGCCCGATGCGGGGCTCGATCCCAGGACCCCGGGATCAGGACCTGAGCCCAAGGCAGATGCCTGACTGAGCCCCCCCGGCGCCCCAGTCCTAACTTTTCCTATATAGTAATAATGATCTTATTAGCAGCAACTAACCCAGCCTGCTTTCTGTACTACCACTTGGCAAATCAGGGCTCACGAGCTAAACCCAGCCAGCTGCCTTTTTCCTCCCCAGTAAATAAAACGTTACCGGAATACAAGGATAGCCACTTGCTTACACACTGTGGCAGGACAAGATTGAGTATTTGGGCCCACAAAGCCTAAAATATTTACTACTTGGCTTGTTAACAAAAAAAAAAAGAAATTTGCCAACCCTGGTTTTATACCAACAAGCTATTATCTTTACAAACTGCTAGGAAAACTAGGGAAAAAAGTTAACAGTTAGGAGTCTATCTGCATGCAGCCTGAAAGTTCACCGCCCGACTGCTGGCCGCGGCTAAGACTTACTTCCCGAGCCCTCACGAAGCGCTTGGAGCACAGCATTTTCCCTACGTAGCGCAACAGTGGATAGTAAGCGGCCAACAATGCCTCGGTTCTGCAAATGCTCGGGATTTTCCTAAAACTCGCACCTAGATGCAAAGGCAGCGGAACCCTCCGGTTCACGAAGCAATTATTCACTGCAAGTCAACGCCATAAACAAAACCAAACTACCGCTCACTGAACGGATTGCTTCATGTTTTTGTTAATAACGGGTTTCAAAGGTCTAGACCATTTTATCCTGAGGTAAGAGCAGACAGAGTGTAAGGAAGTTTCCACCCGCCCAAGATTGCAGCCTCGGCCATGTACGGGCAAGGTGCAGCTCACACGAGGTGGGGGGCTTGGGTTTTGACGTGCCCCCTGGGGGAGGCATGGAGAGACCCCCAGCAGAAGGTATTTAAGGACGAGAGGGGTGGGGAGACTGAAGGATGCCGCCTAGACAGAAGACAGAGTCACAGACAGAGAACCACACAGAAGGAAACCCTGGGTCCTGAGTAATTAGAGTGTTGGCAGAAGAGGTGACAGGTGAAAGGGCAGGGGTGACAGGGGGGAGAGTGAGCGTCGCAGAAGCCGCCGCCAACACCTCCCCCAGGGCGCGCACTGCCGAGGACGGCGGACGAACCAGGTTGGGGGGAGCCCTCCGGGGAAGCTTACCAGCTGGGGTCACTACCTGGGCCAGCAGCACCTGTCCCCCCACACTGGGACCTGCGGGTTGCAGACGCTGTCCTTCGGGGAGTGCCTGGATCCCTTTCGCCTCCTCCCACCCCGCCTCCCGAGCACTGGGCATACAACAGTAAGGGCCAAATCTAGGAAATAGAACGCATGCAGAGAGGGACTCGGGTCTGTAGCTACTAGCTGCCGTTACATGCTTTGCTGGGGTGCGGACAAAAAGGCCGTCACATGGGTGAGTTCAGACTCGGTATTTATTCTACTAAGTATCTAGTGAGCAAGCACTCTGCACAAACAACTGGGCTAGACGGTGGGGGGCGGGGGACAACGGCTCTTGCAGGATGGAGTTGCTGCCTTGAAGACTTCCTGGGCTTCAGAGACCAACGCTTCTCAAACTGTAATGTGCAGACAATCTCCCAGGGTTTAAAATGCAGATCTGAGGGGCGCCTGGGGGGCTCAGTGGATTAAAGCCTCTGCCTTGGGCTCAGGTCATGATCTCAGGGTTCTGGGATGGAGCCCCGCATCGGGCTCTCTGCTCAGCGGGGAGCCTGCTTCCCCCTCTCTCCCTGCCTGCCTCTCTGCCTACTTGTGATCTCTCTCTGCCAAATAAATAAACAAAAATAAAAATAAATGCAGATTTGATTCAGCAGGGCCACGGTAGAGACTGAGCTTCTGCAGTTTTTAAAAAGATTTTATTTATCTGAGAGAGAGAGAGAGCATGCAGCAGTGGCAGAGGGAGAAGCTGTCTCCCCACTGAGCAGGGAGCCCGACTCGGGGCTCAATCCCAGGACCTTGGATTATGACCTGAGCCGAAGGCAGAAGCTTCACTGACTGAGCCCCCCCGGAGTCCTGACCTGTATTTCGAATGGTTTTCAGAAATGCACATTTACAAAGTACAATCCATCCGGTCACCGATTTCCCAGGACGCAATTTTCTTTTTACCTTTCAACGGTCAGGCACTCCACGTGGAAACCGCTCAAGTGTCCATCAGGAAGTGAACGGACAATGAAAATGTGGTCCATGCACACGATGGAATGTCGGCCAGCCTTAAAAAGGAAGGACATCCTGACACGTGCGACCACACGGATGGGCGTCGAGGACGTGACGTGCGGTGAAATACGCCACCGCGGAAAGACAGGCGCTGTGGGATCCCGCTCATGGAGGGACCCGGAACAGGCCGATTCACAGAGACAGCACCCAGAGTAAAGGTCAGCAGGGGCCGGAACACTGGGAGCCCTGAAGGGGACATGTACCGGGGTCTGGCTCGGCTACCGCTTGCTGCGTTTTTCAGTCTCGTCCCCATAAGCCCTTCTGGGATCCTGTGGGACTCTCGGGAAGCACCGTCGTTTCCGGTGGCTTTGCCACGAAGATCTCGTTACTTCTCCTCGTCTGCGAGGACTCCTCAAGGTTGTCCTCTATAAACGGAGACCGCATTGCAAGGCACCCTCCTGCCTCGTCCTAAACGGGCTCCACCTACGCTTCCCAGGAAAAACAGGTCTGGGTTTTGCAGATAAAGCAGCTGGGTTTTCAGCCACCGGCGGGCTTCTTCGCCAAGAGAAAGTTTCTCTTTGATATTTACCGTGCTTACCGGGAAAGGAGCTATCAAAGGAAAAGCAACTGTGAAAACTTCCCCGCCACCTCCCAAAGATCTCCCATTAGGTAGGATTCATTAGGCTTGAACGTGGGGAAGAATGAACCTGACGCCTGGGCTCCTCGAGGAGGATAAGGACGCCGCCTGCTGGCGTTTTACAGCGAACCACACGGGGACATCGACCACGCTTCTGTTGCGGGGCCTGGGGCCGCTCACCCGCCGGGGCAGCTGCCGGGTGTCTGCGGAACGTGCGGGTGGCCGACGGCGGCGGTCAGGAAAAGGCCCCGAGTTCCCCGGCTCCGCCTTGGAAGCGCCCCTGCGCGAAGCAGCAGGCAGGCGGAGATAAATCCTTCGGTGCCCACGACGCACGGCCATGTGCCACGCTCTTCCCACGTCCGGAACAAAAGCCCCCAGTGCCCACAGCAGGCCACACAGTGCGCACCCTGAGTTCTCAACCGGCACTCCATACGGAGGGCGCAGGCCTGCAGTCCCCGGGGAGACGCGGGTGTCCCACCACGGGCACCACGTCGCACAGGTTCTTACGGCACTGTTCTGGCCGGGGAACGGCAGGGAGAGGGAGAGGAGCAGTTACCGGGGGCCTGCTTGGGGCAGCCTTCGGAAGGGCACGACTTGGACACAGCTTGGCAGGACAAGCGTGGATGGGAAAGGACACTCCCCAGTGGGGTCCTGACGTGGAGACGGGGGCAGAGGCAGGAAGCCCAGGCACGTCCAAGGAATGTCAGCCGGGCAGGGTGCAAGGCCCTCGCCAGGGAGTGTTGTAAGATAAGGGCAGAAGGGCGAAGATTACGGACTTGACCTTGAATCAGAATCTGGACAATATCCTGTAGGCAGTGGGGGCCCAGAGCAGGTAGGGACAGAAGCAGGCAAGTGACATTATTCGGGCAAATGCTTGTGAAGATTAATCTTGTAGGGAGACGCAAAGGGAATTTCTCCTGCCCAAGAACAGAAATGGCCAGGAAGACGATCCTTGACTCCATGGAGGCACCGGACAGAAACGAGGGCTCACAGCAACAGAGGGCCGAGAGGAAGGAGGCAAGGACTCTGGAATCTGTGCGGGAAGGCCTCGCGGTGCGGTCAGAGGCGACACCACAGGCCCAAACAGAGAGGCCAGTGGGGCCGAGGTGTTGAGCTCCAGTGACTCAGAAAATCACAATGACCCGAGATCAGAATGAAGGAAGGGGGCCATTAAGTGCACTATCGTATTTCAAAGGCCGTGAATCACGCCTGCGACGTATGAGTTCCATCTCGGGAATGCCTCACCGTCCAGACACGCACTCCACGAGAAAGCAAGGCCTCTTGTCAGAAAGGAAAATCCCCGAAGTTACCGCTTCGACTGGCTTAATCTGAGCATTTGACTCACTCTCCTCGAGCTCTGTTGCTTCAGAAAGGAGAGCTGACTCACCCAGGGGAAATATCAAGTGGTGAAACAATTGGAGTGTGTTATCTGCGGCCACAGAGAAGCCCGTTGAAAACTGGCACCTTCCACCTAGATGTGCGGAGACTCTCACAAGGAATCCCTACTCGTGAGTCCTTACCAGCCACGCTGCCCAGCTTCCCGAAGGCTGCCCCTCTCCAGCATCTCGGCACCCGACGGTCACCCTCTCCCCGGCCCAAGATGCCCAACGGAAAGGTCAACGCGGGTGGGAGGGCGGCGAGGGAGCCCCAGAGGGGATCCACAAGTCGTCGGCTACATCCTGCGCCCGTCAAAGGGGGAACAAAGCAACAAGGCTTCAAAGAAGAGAGTGCCAACACGAGGGGAAACAGGCCTCAGGGGCGAACCAGGAAACTGCAGATGTACCTGCAGACAAGAGAGAAACGAAAGGCGGAGCAGAGCGCAGCCTCCAGAGAAGTCGGAATGGAGAGGACCAGCCTACGATCCCACGCCGCGTCCTGCCGGCGGGCCCTGCCTCCCGGTACAACGCAGAAGACGACTCCGTTCCTCTCTGGGAAATGTTCGCTGTTTCGTAGCTCTAGGAATGTTTCTTAAAAATAAATAAATAAATAAATCTTAAAAAAAAAAAAAAAATTTTTTTTACGGAAAGTCACTTATCTGTGTCGGTTTTGTCGCCTAAAAAAAAAAATTTTTTTTTCCCCAAAACATTTTGTAAGCTCTAGAGTGTTATACAAGCATATTCCCAAACCGTTTCGCTGATAATCGGTGGATGGACAAGGTGGGACGAGCTGGCTAGGCTTCTGGACTGTCCAGTCCAGTGACAAAGGATCCCGTCCTTGATTTTCGCGGCAGGAAGCAAGGCTGAAGTGCTCGGGGAGAAGGCTTCATTTAGGAAGCCCCAAGCTATTTACTGAGGGAGAATCGTTTCTAAGTCCTTTTATAAGGCCGTCGAGGGGGAAAAAAATCCCGAAGCTCTGTTAACCCTGATGTTATTGTTTCCTTTAAACCCAACCTAAAGTTTCCTTTCTCCCACTTAGCTACTATAGCATTACAGAAAAGTCGCAGTATGTAAATGGGGTACTTTTACAAAACTTTAGCCTAAGTGGATCAGGCAGAAATCAGGCCACATTTCCCCATTTAAAAAAAAGCCTGATTTCGGGACGTCTGGGGGGCTCGGTCGGTTAAGCCTCTGCCTTCGGCTCAGGTCATGATCCCAGGGTCGGGGGATCGAGTCCCACATCGGGCTCCTTGCTCAGGGGGGAGCTTGCTTCCCCCTCTGTCTCCTGTTCCCTCTGCTTGTGCTCTCTCTGTCAAATCAGTAAATAAAATCTTAAAAAAAAAAAAGAAAGCCAGATTTCGGTGGTAGCTGAATTCTCAGGGTACGACACAAACGCCTCGAGCAAGGACTCATGGCTTAAATATTGCAGACCTGTCACGAAGCTAACGGAGAAAAAGGAACACGAGTTTCCCCAGGTGGCCCTTCGAGCACACAGAGTGAGTGACAGCCTGGTGTTGGTCACGTAGGCACCAGCAACGGGTCCTCTGGCTTGAAACGGGAGCCCCGGTTTCTAGAATCTTTTGTCCACAGCGCCCCATTCCCCTTCGCCCCCCGCCCCTGGCAAGCACTGCTCCCTCTCTCCCCGCCATGGCCGCACTACTCTAGACGCCCGTGTAAGCGCGGTCGTACGGTGCCCGTCCCTCCTTCTGCTCACGGGACGCCGTGAGGAGCAGCGCACCCCCCGGGGACAGCCCCGATGGCCACGACGCAGAGTACGGGACAGGCGGACGAAGGCTGCGTCTCCCGTCCCATGTCCCCGCCTCAGCCCTGCTGACATTTGGGGCTGGAGGATCCTCTGCTGTGGGGGGCCGTGTCGGGCACAGTGCGTTTATCGGCCCCACGCCGGCTGCCCTCGTGTGGCACGAGGGTCACACCTAAAAATGTCTCCAGTAGTGGACAAAAAAAAATCCTCTCCTTCGCCGACAACCACTGATGTACAGAAAGGATTAAGTATCCGAGAAGAGAAGACTGTTACTGCTCTCGCGAAGACACACACACACACACAGAGAAAGACCCCTACCAAAGCTCATTTTTAGGGTCTTTTTTTTTTTTTTTAAATCTTTTAAAAAAGATTTTATTTATTTATTTGACAGAGAGAGATCACAAGTAGGCAGAGAGGCAGGCAGAGAGAAAGAGGGAAGCAGGCATTCGTGCTGAGCAGAGAGCCCGATGCGGGGCTCGATCCCAGGACCCTGAGATCATGACCTGAGCCGAAGGCAGATGCTTAACCCACTGGGCCCCCAGGCGCCCCCTCATTTTAGTGTCCGGCCATGGGAAACGCACCTGGCGCGGCCAGAAGCAGGGAGCCCCGCACAGACAGGTCTCCGCGGCCGCTGGCAGCCCCGCAGAAGGCCCGTCAGGCCAGGCGGGATCGCCGTGTCCAGTAACGCCCAGCATCACTGTGCAAAACAGGCCTTGTTGTTCCTTTGTTCTTTCTCCCCGGAGGAAACGGTCCTTCTTGTCCGCGGGCTGTGTCGGCCGGGTCCCCTGCAATTCACACCCTCAACCCACCAGTGACACGGTCACACGGTGCCTGGCTGAACCCTGCACGAGGCCCCGACTTCCTCTGGCTGGGAACCACACGCCGTCTCGCGGGCTCCTGACGCTCCTGGGTGTGTCGTTGAGCGCCGCTGCGGACCCCGTCGACGGTCCTCTGCGTCCGCTCCTGGGCTCTCAGCAAGACCCGCACGTCTGTGAGGACACAGCCCCGAAGGGGCCTGTGCTCCTTCCCTCCTATACCGGAGTTTGTGGCAAAGCAGCAGGAACGTTGCTGGGAAGGGTTAGCAGGGAGGAAGACGGCTGGCGAAGACGGCAAGGTTTCTGCCTAAGGCCGGGCCTCTGTGCGAGGCTCACGGCAGGAAGAGCCCGCACCACTGTCCTGGTCTTTCCAGCCCGTCCTGGCAATCGAGGGAGCGCCTGGGGAAACAGCCCGGCAGGCGGGCTTCCTTCCCACCGGGCTGCCCCACTGTCCCCCTCCTCCCAGCGCGCCCGAAAACCAACGGCGGGAGCACGGCCGCGGGGCTTACGCAGACGCAGCTGCCATGACTCCGGTTTGCACTTTTCAAAGCAGAAAAGCCATGTGAAAGGGCTGATAGGCAATCACAGAACAGGAAAAGGAACTGCTGGGCACGAGAACAAAGTGTCCCCGCTTCTCAGAACACACGGCTGTTTATTTTTCATGACGTTTCCAGCCGCCCGCTATTTCAAAGACCCAGCGCTTGCTGCGCTAGATAACGCCGCGGCCGGGCCTGCAAGGGGGGCTGCTCCCAGGGAACCTGGCCCAACCGACGTTCACCCTTCCTTCAGGGCCACTCCGATCTTCGCCTTCTGGCCTCCAGAACTGTGGCGAGTGACGCTTCGTTGATCGGCGGCCCGGCCTGCGGTACCTTTGTCACAGCAGCAGGAACAGCCCAGACAGACCCAGAGGTCACGGCCGCGGTGGCCCACTCCCATCAAGTGGCCGCGGCCAAGCCCTCAGAAAACCAGAAAAATTCATCCAGCGGACACGGACGCTTCCGAACGAGCCAGGATTCTTGATCAATCCACATCGTTTGCCTTTCTAGTAACTCGAAAATCCACAAACGGAATGGTTCTAAAAAAACTGTCTTTTTTTCAAGAAAAAAAATATGTAATTACAAAAGCAAACAAGGTATGGAGGGGCATAATTTATTACGTCTGAGAAAGAGGCTGAGAAAACCTATAACGTGTTGCTTATTAGGAGTTAGAGACGCTGCATCTGCCCTAAAAAAAGAAAAAAAATCTAGCGCGTATGAGAAGTCATTACATTTCTCTTCACGTAATGCTTGTATTCCTCGCTGGCAAAGAAAAATGGTATAAAGCACCGAAAATAAAAACAAAACAAAAGCACAAGAAACCACAGAGCGGAGGAGTGTTCGATACGTCTACAATCTGATTGTTTAAATGCCACGGGACTTGCATGAAACCAGGTTTCTATGACACTAAACACATTCCTCACCTCATCAGTAATATTATTTCTCCGCAGTGCACTGAAGTCACAATCAAACCCAAACAGCCAAATGATTATCTAACTTGGAACTCCCCTCGGTCACGAAAAAGAAAAACACTGAAGATTTAAGCTACTCCGATCGTAATGAGACCGCGCAAAAAAAAAAATCAGAAACGCTTTACTGACTGACTTTTTCCAACAGTCAACGTGTACAGCCTGGAACTTCAATCCTTACGGTTGTTTATTTCCCCCAAGTTCATTCACAGCTTTGGGGGGACAAAAGGGAAACATTCTTAGGTCTTAAGAAAAAAAAAACCCAAAAAACAAAAAATGGAGTCAAAATAAAAGGACTTTGTTTCCCTAACACAGCAAAGCCACCGCCCACAGCCAAGACAGGGCCAATTCGAAGCTTTTTTTCAAAAAATTATTTTTATTATTTATTCGTCAGAGAGAGAGGGAGAATGCACACACACGCAGGAGGAAGCAGGCTCCCCACTGAGCAGGGAGCTGATGTGGAACTCGATCCCAGGACCCCGGGATCACGACCTGAGCCGAAGGCAGATGCGTCACCAACTGAGCCCTCCAGGTGTCCCAGCAAAGTTATTTCTTAAAAGCTAGCTGCAGCCTGGCTTAATTTTGTCTCTCGTGCTTTCTCCAGTCCTTTTAGGACAAAATCAGATGTAAAATACGCATCTGTCTGAGCACCCGGGTGGTGCAGTTGGTTGGACGATTACCTTCGGCTCAGGTCATGAACCTGGAGTCCTGAGATCGAGTCCTGCGTAGGGCTCTGAGCTCCACAGGGAGTCTGCTTCTCTCTCTGACCTTCTCCCCTCTCATGCTCTCTCGCAAATGAAAGAATAAAATCTTAAAAAAAAAATATGCATCTGTCTGTTAGAACTGACATGCGACTACTTTGGATTTTTACATCACTATTCAAAAAAGTAGGGAGGGAACTACCTCCCATGACAGACTATAAAACAATTCTACCCCAGGACCTTGAAAACAAAGTCAGGGTAGATAACAGCAAGAGATTCCAAATACAGCTAAAGTATCCCACACAACCGGCAAAGGTTCTCTTCACTGGATGCAACACTCAGAACCTAAGAAAGAAGTGCTGTTTTTTCTCTTTACAAAAGAGCAGACATTTTATAACCCAGATTTTTAAAAGTCAAAATTTAAAATGTAAGCAACAAAAGAAAAAGCGAACAATGTTCTTGGTCTCTTCGTTTAAAGAGAGGTCCTTCAGGGGCGCCTGGCTGACTCAGTCGGTGAAGCATGTGACTCTTGACCTCAGGGTTGTGGGTTCGAGTCTCACAATGGGTATAGAGATTACTTTAAAAAAAACTTAAAAAAGAAAAAGAAAAAGAAAAAAGAGTCCTTGAACATCTCTGTATCATGTACAACATCTTTGACATGGTTTTGAAAAGAAATGTGGTAAAATAATCGGCGCCCATCAAAATCACTGAGGAGGATTTTATAGTAAGACCAGAATCCTGCGTTCCTATTTATTCTGACTGTTCTCAATTTAATATAATCATACTTTCCATACAGTCGGTAGACTGTACGACTCTTAATCTCAGGGTTGTGAGTTCAAGCCCTATATTGGGTATACAGATTAATTCAAAATAATACCTTCAAATAAAATAAATAAATAAAAATGAAAACGACCATGCCTACATGCTTAGAGTTCATTTCTTACTCTTTCCCTGCTTGGTTTCTGCAGAACCCAAACTGTTCATCTGTCGGCTTCTATTTCCACTGTTTTTAAAACAGGGAGCACCTCCGTGGCTCAGTCTTTAAGCACCTGCTTTCAGCTCAGGTCAGGATCCTGGGGTCCTGGGATCGAGTCCCGTATCGGGCTCCCCGCTCGGCGGGAAGCCTGCTTCTCCCTCTGCCTGCTGCTCCCCTGCTCTCTCACTCTCTCTCTGACAAATAAGCTAATTAATTAATTAAAACAAAAACAAAAGAAACAACTGCGGGGAAGGCCAGGCAAGTTTGCCCCACCCCGGGTCTCTAGGAGTCGGAGGAATGAGCGGGCACCTTTACCCAGAGAGAAACTCAGAATAGGGAACTGCCACCCCCGTCCGGTGCCTCGGGCAGCTCGGCCTCCTCTGGCCTTGGCGCTCACGTCGTGACACAGGCGGGGTCTGGAGGTGGGCTGCAGGCCCCACCCACCCCTCCACAAGGGGAACCCTCTCCCCTGGGAGATCAGAGACTCAAACTGGGAATGCATAGCAGTCTGACGCAGGATTCGGTATCCTTCCAAACTGGCAGAGCAAAGCGAGGTTACAGTGGGAATCAATGCTTTTAGGGTGGAATGGGTCCTATCTGAAATGTAATGAAGGCACGTCCCCCGATCTCTAATTTAAATATGATTACTGCTGCTAAGACTATTTGTTTTATACCTATTCCTTACAACACAGCGCTCAGGCAGCCCCTGGAGACAGAAAGTGAACCTGTTCAGTCTGAGGTTTCCCTAAATAAAAACAAACATATAAATACACCTACCGCTCAAGCATTAGGTGCATTCCTAACACCTATCGTCAGGGGTTTTAATATAGTATCTCTGGCCTGAAGTGTCAGCAACCTACAAGATTCAAAAGCACAAACCAAATTAACGAGCCCGGGGGGAGGAGGGACGGGGGCAGGGCGGGACAGTGGGAGGCTTTCCTGAAAGCACAGAGTATGTGGGGTTAAAAAAAAAAGAGAGAGAGAGAGACAGCTGTCTCTTCTGTTCCTTCGTCTGGGTTACAGGTGTGGTTTCTACGTGAGAATTCATCGATGCCCATGCTTACAACGTGAGCACTTTACTGTACGTAGATTCTCATTCAAGAACAAGTTCTATCACTCTTTTTTGTGGGTTGCATGGTGTTCCCCGAAGACACATAGCAAAGTCCCAACTCCCAGAACCAGGACGTGAGCTGATTTGGAAAGAGGGTCTTTGCAGATGGAGTCCAGCGAGGAGATAGTACTAGATGAGCGCGGGCCTGAATGCAGCAGCTGGCGTCCTTCAGAGAGGGAAACATGGACGCAGACGCACAGCAGAGAAGACCATGTGCAGACAGAGACAGAGACTGCAGTGCTGCAACCCCGAGCCGAGGACCACCACCAGAAACTGGAAGAAAGCAAGGAAGGGTGGTCCCCAGAGCCTTGCTGACACTTGCTTTCTCCCACCCAGCTTCCAGAACTGTGAGACAACAAACTGAAGCGGCCCGTGGGCACTCCTGGGTCATGACAGCCCTGGGAAACTTCTGCGTCTTCATTTTGCCACAAGGACAAGGCGACGATGAAAACGGACACAAGACCTTCTGGCACAGGTTCCAGAATAAGGCCATGTTCCAAGCAAGGGCTTTCCGAAGACTCCACAGCGGCGTCCCTACTGGCCACCTGCCTTCTGGAGGCCCAGCAGGAGGGAGGATATACCCTGCCTCTCCTTGGCCTATCGGATCTCCCCCTACCCACCCGAGGAAAGGCTGGGGGGCTCCCTTATGCGCTGTCAGTGCTAGGTCTGTGAGCGCCCAAGAAACAATCATATTTGAAAATAGGCTTTCTCTCTCTTCTCTTTTTTAAAGGTTTTATTTATCCATTTGAGAGACAGAGAGAGCACACAGCGGCGGGAAAGGCCGAGGGAGAGGGAGAAGCAGGCTTCCTGCTGAGCCAGCCGGGAGCCCGACGTGGGGCTCGATCCCAGGACCTGGAGATCATGACCCGAACCAAAGGCAGACGCCCAACCATCTGAGGCACCGTGTTAAAGGCAATCATCTGCAAAGCCCAAGCGGTGCATTCTCAAAGCTTTAAGGGTGCTTTCTGGATGGTTTTATATTGTATGCGGGGGGGAGGAGGGACAGGAAGGGTGCAGGGTAACGCAGATACAGGGACGACATCATCCACTGCTGAATACTCACAGGCTGGGTGCCAGGGACTAAAGAAAGAGCTTAAATGTCCAACTTTCCCCAGAGATACAAACACACACTCGGGGCAAACCACTGATCTTTTCTGCGCCTTTGTTTCCCTACCCATCAAAATCAGCAATTCAACCCTGACTATTTCTTTCGGCTTTACAATCCCGAAACTCCAGTTCTACAATCATTCTTATTGTGGGGTCTAATTCAGCAGTCTTGGGAACCGCAGTTCGTGAAGATTCGTGCATTACTGAGGTGCAAAGTGTGTTCCCAGGGGAGACTGGGTGTAAGCGAAAGTAAGCCTCTGAAGCACCCAGCCCCAGCAGAAATTCGAGGTGGTGGTAATAAGAATTAAGCCCCAGATGTTATGAAAAGCTAGCAAGGAGTGAGACAGATCCTTACAGGGCAATTCCGGCGGGGCCTGGGCAGCAGAAGGGAAAACATTTGGTACCACCTGAGCTGCCTAGGCGGAGAGAAGGGTTGGGGGGGGCAGGTCCCTTCTTTTTTTTTTTTTTTTTAAAGATTTTATTTATTTATTGGCAGAGAGAGAGAGAGAGATCACAAGTAGGCAGAGAGGCAGGTGGAGAGAGAGGGAAGCAGGCTCCCCGCTGAGCAGAGAGCCCGATGTGGGGCTCGATCCCAGGACCCTGAGATCATGACCTGAGCCAAAGGCAGAGGCTTTACCCCACTAAGCCACCCAGGCGCCCCGGGAGGGTCCCTTCTTAAAAGCAGAGCATGGGGGGAGGCGGTTACTGGGGGACTCCGGTCACGATCCCAGGGTCCTGGGATGGAGTCCCTCATCGGACTCTCTGCTCAGCGGGAGTCTGCTGCTCCTGCTCCCGAGCTCCCCCTGCTTGTGCGCTCACTCTCTCTCATAAATAAATAAAATCTTAAAAACAAAGCAAAACAAAACACGCCGTGCACGGAAAACAGTGCCGTTAACTGAATATCGCCATCAGTCATCTTTAGTGGAATGTGTCGTCGGGAGCGAACTCCGGGGGTTTGCAGCCTGCCACAGAGCCTTTTCGGGGACTCGATCCTCCCGAAGGTCTGAACGGCCCGGCCAGCTGACGGCCAGGCCCCGCATTCCCACAGATGTCTATCTGCACGAGAGACTGCCGGTGACGAGCAGGCCCTTTCTCCTGGGCCATAACTCCTGACAGCAGCAGCAAGAGGCAGTGACAGGCTTCTCCTCTAATCCAGCGGACGCCCGTTAATTCACGACCAGAAGCTGAAGGGATCAAACAGGCTCCGGTCACCTGGGGGACGTCCTCAGCTCTAACTCCAGGCTCGACGGTCAGTAATTAACAGAGAGCTACTACAGAGTAAGATCCTCGGCTCTTCAGCCTCGTTAAAGCAGGACAGAGCCGAAGCTGAACGACTACAGTGTAAGCGAAGAGGGAAAGCAGCCGTGTGGACGGGGCACCACGAGCGTCCGCACCTTTCCTCACTTCTACCGGCTCAGCTGGAGGACGGCACTGTCTTCACGGAGACGCCGCAGGGAAGTTCATCCTCACGTCCGGGCGGGGCCGGTTCTGAGCCCCAGGCTGCGGACGGCAGTGAGCACAAGAGGCGAGGATCTGCCCAGGTAATCCCTGCGCTCCCCATCGTTTTGGGCTCTGACAGAGAGACTCCGGTTCACAGGAGCAAAGTGGCATCTATTACAAGGATCTAGGGGATCACAGAAACCCCAGGACGGAGAAGGGCCCCAGAAGGTTCCAGAGAGGGAAGAGGAGGAAAGCAGGAAGTCAGCACAGGCCTCAGGGCAGACACCTACTGGTCAGGATGCAGTGAGCAAACAGGTATTATGCAGATGAGCGAATACGTATTATGCATGTAAAGTAGCCAGAACTACTGTTCAGCAATGCGGGGAACTCTTGGTTCCGTAACCTGGACGAGTGTCCAGAGAATGAAGCTCAGCCAAAATAGCCAAGCCTGAGGTTACAGACTGTAGGATTCCATATAGGTACTATTCTTAAAATACAGTTATAGAAACAGTGGCTAGGGCTTAAGGGTGGGATGGGGTCGGAGTGAAAATGGCACGGATCCTCGTGGGGATGGAAAGGTGCCGTACCTTGACTACCCACGTCAATATCCCAGTCAAGATACTATTACTAGAGTTTTGCAAGGTGTTACCACAAGGGGAACCTCTATCTTTTTACATTGGCGACGAATCTACAGTTATTGCACTAAATAAGTGTTTAATTCGGGGTGGGAGCAGACTGGCAAAGACATCATGAGGCTACCAGGCTTCTACCAGGAGCAGGAAGCAAAGAGATTTCGTTGACCTGTACATGGTCATGGTGACAAGCAGGGGGTCCTCCTGACAAGACCTAACAATAGGGAGATTTTCCTAAGGAGATGGGGGTGCCATGAGGAAGGGGGAACCGGGAAACCCAACAGTACGGACATCTGCTGTACACTTTGGAGGAGATGGGGAACTCTCTGTAGCTAAGAAGCAGGGGACTAACTCACCGTATGACCTGAAGCCACTTGTAAAGTTGTTGCCAGGGTGGCTCAGTGGGTTACGCCTCTGCCTTCAGCTCAGGTCATGATCTTGGGGTCCTGGGATCGAACCCCACATCGAGCTCTCTGCTCAGGAGTCTGCATCTCCTTCTCCCTCTCTCCCTCCCCACTTGTGTTCTCTCTCTTCCTCGCTCACTCTCTCTCTCTCAAAAAAAAATCTTTAAAAAAGAAAAGTATTTCCGATAAGTCTCTATCAAAGTTCTATCAACGTCATTTATTGTCACAGACACGCAGGAGGCTGTTAGCAAGTCAGCCACCGAAAAAATTAACTGGAAGCTACAGAGATCAAAAGAATCCCTAACACTGTGTTTGGTTACAATGACAGAAGGGGGCTGTGCGCAGTGTGCTATAGATGGTGATCTATAGGGCGCTGCGTGCAGCCCCCCTGTCATTGTAACCAAACACAGTGTTAGGTTTCAACAGCACTAAAGGCCCTCAGTTTTTATAATAAACAAGTATATTTTCCAACTTAATTGACAGCTACACACTAGAATAATACTTCACTGATGTGCATATGTCTAATTTAATGAAACACAAAACCCTGGGATTTAGATGTGATGTCCCTCTGAGCTTAATAAGAGATCTTTTTAGGAACATTATACACACACACACACGTATTTATTTATTTTTAAAGTAGGCTCCAATGCAGAGCTCGAACTCAGGATCCTGAATCAATACATGAGCTGAGATCAAGAGTCGGACACAACTGACTCAGCTACCCAGGTGCCTCTTCAGTAAGAGATTTTTTTTTAAGATTTTATTTATTTATTTGACAGAGAGAGAAAGAGATCACAAGCAGACGGGGGGGAGGGGGGGAGCAGGCTCCCCGCTGAGCAGAGAGCCTGATGTGGGGCTGGATCCCAGGACCCTGTGATCATGACCTGAGCTGAAGGCAGAGGCTTTAACCCACTGAGCCACCCAGACACGCCTCAGTAAGAAATTTTTTAAAAATATTTTATTTATTTATCTGAGAGAGAGAGAGAGTGAGAGAGAGCAGGTCAGAGGGAGAAGCAGACTCCCCACGGAGCTGGGAGCCCCATGCGGGACTCGATCCCGGAACTCCAGGATCATGACCCGAGCTGAAGGCAGTCGCGAAACCAACTGAGCCACCCAGGCGCCCTCAGTAAGAGATTTTTAAGCACATGCTCATTCGAGTACATCATGGGCAGTTTGTAAACGAACAGGCCTCTCAAGTTGACAAAATTTGTCCTGCCTTATTTTGGGGTGACTGCTTGAAAGACTTGTGAATAGATGATCAAAACACTGAAATAATGACATATTGCTGGAGTTCAGGGCAATTATGAAACTGCCATGTGATAAATCCAAATCAGACCCAACCTCCTCTTCCTGGAAGTCTTCATGTAGTAAACTGCCTAGTACAGAGCCTAGCTAATAGTAAGCACTCAGATACTTTCTGGACAAAAAAAAAGCGTGAATAACCCAACACTGCCTCTCCTACAATCCATTCCTTCTCCCGCCATTCCTCCCATCTCCCATAAACCATTTCTTCTCCCACCATGCCCCACATCTCCCAGAATCCATTTCTTCTGCCACCATGCCCCCATCTCCCATAAACTATTTCTTCTCCCACCATTCCTCACTTCTCCCACGATCCATCCACGTCCCACAATCCCCTGCCTCTCCCACAATCTATTCCTTCAGTCACCATGTCCCCCATCTCCCATAAACCATTTCTTCTCCCCCCATTCCTCACTTCTCCCACAATCCATTCCACGTCCCACAATCCCCTGCCTCTCCCACAATCTATTCCTTCAGCCACCATGTCCCCTATCTCCTATAAACCATTCCTCTCCCGCCATGCCCCATGTCTCCCATGATCCTCTACTTTTCCCATCCTGCTTGAGGTATCCCATAAACCATTGCTTCTACTACCTTTCCTCACTTCTCCCACAGTCTGGAAAAATAAAAAAAGCATGAAAATAACCCAACCCTTGTATGATGAGTGCTCCCTTGTCATCTACCCTCACCTTATCCAAAAACCAATGAGTAACGCATGTGTGAAACATTCACAAGTGTTCTGAAAATCTTTTTTTTTTTTTTTAAATATTTATTTGGGGGCACCTGGGTGGCTCAGTCAGGTAAGCATCCACCTTGGGCTCAGGTCATGATCCCAGGATCCTGGGATCAAGCCCCATGTCAGGCTCCCTGCTTCTCCCTCTGACTGCCGCTCTGCCTGCTCGTGCTCTCACTCTGTCTCAAATAAATAAATAAAATCTTTTAAAAAAAGATTTATTTGAGAGGGAGGGGGAGAGTACGCACGCAAGCAGGAGCATGGGGGGGAGGGGCCCATGGAAGGGGAAAGCGAGTCTCCAGCAGACTGCACCTCACAATCCTGAGATCAGGACCTGAGCCGAAATCAGGAGTCGGATGCCTAACTTTGCATGTCACAGAGGGAACAAGGTCAACAAGATGAAGGAGAGCCGTGAGTAGCAGCCCCCATCGGGACCACTCCTGCCGGGGGCACGTCCAGTCTCCCCTGTGGCATGCACGCGTAAGTACAGAGGACGTGCCCTGTTTCCTGGGCCCTCACACGGCTGCGGCCTGCAGCATTCTTGCACCAGCTGCCCAAAACGTGCCCCCCCGGGATGGTTTAGAGCTGCAGATGAGCCATGCTTACGGGGGCAGGGACAAAAGGGACATGCTCTGTATTACACACACACACACACACACACATATGCAGGGACGGACAGATGGCTGAGTCTGGATGTACCATTAGCTGTACTACTGGGTAAATGCTCTTGCTCTGAGGACGGTCCTGTCTCAGTGGCTGGTCCTTTGCTCTGGCCCTTTAGGTGATCGAGGTAGATGAATGGAACAGAATCTGTGTGTTCCGGGAATAACTACACAAGCCCCTTCACTGGACGGCTCCCTTGGTGACACTGGGCTGGGCTTTTCGCACACACTATGAAGCCTTCCCACATTGGAAATGTGCCTAGGAACATCTCTATCTTGGAGATAAAACAGATTCATGAGGCTCAAAAGTTGGCCAAAGGACAGTTTATTCAGTTCAGAGATATGAAGTAACTCATTCAAGGTCATACATCCAATAAGTGGTGAAACAGAAAACATATCCTATAGTCTCCCTGTCTTTCCTCTCCTGATAACCCTGTAGCAAAAGATTTTTATCTCCTAGAACTTGCCTCTCAGGAGACCCGTGGCAAGTTCACTACCACGCCAAGAGCCATGAAGAACACAAGCGTCTGGGGGACCCTGTGACCTGGCAGTGCCCTGGCAACTTCGTGCATGTGGGTTTATCACCTACAGAACAGGCCCCCCGGGACCCCGCCATGCGCTCCGAGGCGTGCGGGGTATTAACTCCCCTCTCATCCGTGAGAGCTTCCTTCTCCCACCCCTCCCCTACATCACGAGTATGGAGAAATGCAGCCACAGGCGCCAAGGAGTAAAGAAAAACTATTTTTAAAAAGTTAATTCCACCGGGACATGATTAAGTCAATGGGGAGAAATCTCAGAAAGAATCGGCCACGGCCAAACGAGACCGGGGATGCTGTGCACAGAAGGTGGCACGGGCGTGTTGGCAGGACATCAGATCGCCGGCTGCGAACTCCCTCGTGAGGACAAGAATATGGAATGAATCAAATCCCAAGCAGCGTTCATACGTCCGGAGTGGCCGAGGCTCACCCCACGGACTTCTTAGGACAGCACAGCTGATAGCGCTAGATGCCGGTCACGTGTTCTCTGTAGACCGCCCCCCGCCCAAGTTAGCCCCTCTCTTACATCCTTCATCAAACGCCCGCGTGGCTGCACGCCCGCTCCCTACCGCACCTCTCGTGCTCACCTGCGAGGACCTGGGTTTGCTGGTATTTCGCAGTCATATCTGGGTTCACGCAGCTTTTAGGACCAGATCAACCCATCAATCCTACTTTCCTTTGGAGCACGCTGCATTCCAACACACGGTGGTCACTCACTGCAGGAGCCTTTGTGACAGCATCTCCTTCAGAGACCAGGACGTGCCCTGAAAGTCCCTAACATGACTGTCACTCCCTAAGCACTTTATCGTATGCCTCAAAATGAAGCCCCGACCGGCGGAGGCCCCAAATCCTTGCCCTCAGGTTTGGTGGCTTCCTCTGCGAGCAGACGTGCCTGCTTTCATGAACACCGAGCTGAAGCCGAGTGAAACACGGAACAGTAAGAACAGTTAACAGCTTTAACAAACCAACAAGACAAAATCCAACAGATCGGCGATGATATTCTAGCGGCTGGATTACCCTCTTACAAGTGGGAAGTTGATGTGTCTTGGAGTCCAGATTCCACGAATAAAATGCCACAAAAGGAAATGAAACCCAGAAGCAGCTAGCATGAATCTCAATGCTCTGTGGAACTGGCTACAAAGTGTCTGTGGGAAAACAGGGAATTTTCTGGAAGGTAGACCCCAACCACAGAGCAGTCAGGATGAGCTCTGAGGCAACAGATCTCAAATCTGTTCAAGATGGCTGGTCTCCGTGGAAGGATGAAAAGGGACCGCAAGGAGGTCAAAGCCACGGAGAATTTTCAAAAGTACCCTGAAACACACACACGCACACACACACACACACACACACACCCTGTGGTTCAGCAGAAATACGGAATGACCCCCTATAGCTCCAAGCAAGAACACGCATGCATCTGCTACACAGAAGAGTGAAAAGGCCAGACCCAAATAAATATATGCAGTCCATGTATATGAACATCAAATAGAGACCAAAGTAAGCTATACTGTGAAAATTTAAGATATAGTATCTTTAGGGGTGAGGCCCAATGGTGCTCTGGGGCCTAGTACATGTAGACAGGAATGTTCTATTTCTTTCTTTCCTTTTTTTTTTTTAATAAGTCAATCTCCCCCCACCCCCACATTTTATTTCTTTGAAAGACCGCGGGAGCACACAAGCAGGAGGTAGGGAGAAGAGGCAGAGGGAGAAGCAGACTTCCTGACGCAGACCCTGACGCCGGGCTCGATCCCAGGACTCCGAGACCACGACCTGAGCTGAAGTCAGACCCTCAACCGACTGAGCCACACAGGCGTCCCAGGAATGTTCTCTTTCTTGAGGTGGATAATGAATTACACACCTGTGTTTGCTCTATGAAAACTCATGCAGCTGTCCCAGCCATCTGGTCACTTTGCTGCATGCAAGTTATGCTTCATTGTCAAAAATGTCCGTATTAACAACTAAAGGGTACCCACCATCTCAAACAAACCGTAACAGCAACAACATTTATAGACTACGCGGCAGCCCATGCCCGAAAGTTCCTTTCTGGATGGGACCAGCTCCTTCTTGGGGTGCGGAGCGGCACCTCCATATGCCACGGACATCCTAACACGGGCATCTGGGAGCTGCAGGTGGAGAACTGTACCCAGTGACGGCCCAGCTCCTTCCCTGGTGAGAGGCGTAGGCCCGACAGTCAAGGTTCTGCGGACTGATACAAGGCACTCGGCAGAAGCATCAGGAGACCAGGATGTGGCCTCCAGCTGTGGCTGTGGTGGGACCTGAGACAGTATGCCCAGGGGGGCTAACGGGGGGCTGCCCCAGCAGAACGCTCACAGGGAGGGCTGCGGGGAGGCAGGTGAGGGACAAAGCCAGACCCCCGGCACCACACCCCTGCCTTCCAGAGGCCTGGAGGAATGGTCAGCTGAACGTGGTAGGTCCCTGGTTTACACATGCAATTTCCAGGGGCACCTGCGGGGCTTAGGCATTAAGCGTCTGCCTTCGGCTCAGGTCGTGATCCCAGAGTCCCGGGATCGAGTCCCGCATCGGGCTCCCTGCTCAGGAAGAGTCTCCTTCTCCCTCTACAGCTCCCCTGTACTTGTATTACCTCTGTCACAGTCTCCCTGATAATTAAGTAATATAGAGCATTAATTTTTATTATTAATTAATATAAGTAAAATGTCAATTAATTACTATTAAAGTAAATTAATACTAAATAAAATTATTTATTATTAAATGAATAAAATCTTTTTAAAAAACGCAATTTCCAGCTTACGGTGAGGCATTAAGGTGAGGCACAAATTCAGCTCCCGTTACTGTTTCCCTGAGAATAACCTGAAAACATCAGTGAGTCTTTAAGAGATAGACACCAATATCATATACTGTCTTTTGCGATGCAAGTCACTAAATAAAATGTGCTAGAAAATTTGTTTACAGTTAACCACAGAAGCGCTTCAACGGCTCAATAGTAAGTCCAATTCTTATAAGATTACCCAATCTCCTGCACGAACCCTGAAAATGTGAAAGTGAGGCCCCCACTCCTGAACACAGGAGGTCCCGGGCCAGCCCGCCCTCCGCCCAGGGCCCCGCGAGGCTCACCCTCCCTCGTGGGTTTAAGCCCAGCATGAGACGGAGCGTCTCTTCCCCAAGGCCCCTGCAGGGCTGCGCACCCACTCCACTGGCTGGAACGGAAACATGTGCCTGCTGCTCAAACAGTAAGCCCCACAAACCCACGGGAAAAACAAACGGGGACCCCTCTCCGACCAGCCTGGTCTCCCCGAAGCTGGACAAGGCCCCGGAAGGGTGGGCACTAGGTGGGTATGTCGGGAGGGAAGAGACACCATGTGGGCAGCCAGGGGCCCCCACGGATTCACCTGCTCATGGGAACAAAGGGTCAGGCCACACAAGGTCACCAAACAAGGCTCCGCGCGGAATCACAGGAACAGGCCTTTTCAACGGGGCAGCAATACGGAAAGCTCTAGGGGCAGCATGTGTTGAGGGGGTGGGATTTTAAGACCGGGCGAGGTGTGGAAGGCTTGAGCGGCAGGCAGGCCACAGAAGGGAAGAAGGGGGAGGCTCTCTCGGTGGGTGCCCAGGCTGGAGAGGAGGGGAGATGCAGGGGGTAGGCGGGGGGGGGGGGGGGTAGGTAGTATTTAGTCGCTTTGCCAGGATTCTTTTTCAAAGTCAGCAGTCCACGAAGAAGCCATTGCAGTACTTAGAGCAGGGAACCTGCATGCACACAGCTGGGCTCACAGATGTGTTTATAGCACCTTGAGGAGCGAGAAAGCTCAGAGCAGTGAGGAGGCTACTGGCTGGGAAGGTGGGGGGACAGGGGGCAGAGCAGGGGCCTATCTGCAGGGAGTGGGGTGGGAAGGGAAGGGGCGAGTGTAGAACTAGAGGTTAGGTCCCTGAGAGGGAAAAAGAATTCGGAGCCAACGGAGTGCAGGGACTGCGGGGAGCACAAGGCTGTATCCCACAGCATCCTCTGGCAACCGAGTAAGGCAGCGTCCAGACAGAAGCCCTGTCATCCCCCTTCCCCGAGGCCGGAATGCAGCCGCCAAGCATGATGTCCAAGCCCCAAGGCGGTGAGTCTGCAGCGCAGGGGAGACCGAGACCCAGGAGGGGCGGACAAAGGTAGAAAGAAGGGCAAGCAGCAGCCAGGAAGGGCTGGCATCCAGACAAAGTTCAGCCTCTGGGCTGGGAGCCCTTTCAACTCTGGAAGCTTCCACTCCCTCATCCTTCCCGACAACTAGAGACAATAAAAGCCTTTGTTTTCAAGAGAAAAAACATCTGGGAGGAGGGGATGCTAGCTTGAAACGAGTCTCCTGCAGTTTCCAAAGCAGGATGGGGGCAGGCTCTGCAGAACTGCGACCCAGTCCGGCGGCGGCTCAGGGCCGCTCTTCAGCCAGGACTGGCGGGTTGCTCCAGATCTCCGAAACCGTCGAGAGCAACCGAACCCTCGCTCGGTAAGCAGCCCAGCAGGTGCCGGTGCCCGGAGCCACCTGCCCGATGAACACACGAGACTGTCCCCCAGACAGGGACTCACCCGGCAAAAGAGCAGAGAAACAAAAGCAAAACCAGCCACAAAGCACAAGGAAGAGGCACGGCCCTATGCACTTCTGCGGCCGCGCAGGGGGGCGGCCAACAGCGGCATTGACCCGCTGCCGCAGCGGCCTTGGGGCCCTGGGGCCCGCCACACCTGACGGCAGAGTCCGCTCTCCGAGATGGCCAGCCGACTCCCCAGCTCCAGTGGGAGCGCCCTCTGGGGGCGCGACAGAGAGACCCACCCCGGCAAGGCCACTCTGCCGACGCAGGAACAAGAGGCACGCGGCAGCCCATCTCCTCACGCGATTCCCCAACATTGTTGGCAGCCTGAAGGATTTCGGCGTACAGGATGGGCAGGATGAAGGGCACACACAGAGACGCGTGACAGCACGGTGGCACCGAGCACGGATTCCCGCCCCTCACCCCCGACAGAAGGCAGCGGGGCTGCCGTAACAAATTCGACGCGTGGCGTGGCTTCAACAACAGGAATTTATTTCCGCACGGTTCTGGAGCCTGGGTGTCCGAGATCAAGGGCTCGGCAACGCTGCTTTCTCCCAAAGCCGCTCCCCTTGGCTTGCAGACAGCCAGTTTTCGGCTGCGCGGCCTTTCCTCCGTGCGGGCGGGATTCCCTGGTGTGTCTCCGTTTCCCAGGAGGACCCGGTCAGGCTGGGCTAGAGCCTCATTTCATTTTGCTGCCTCTTTCAAGGTCCTATCTCCAAATATGGTCACATTTTGAGGGACTGGGGATTAGGGTTTCAATATATGAATTCTGGGGGACGAAATTCAGCCCATACCACCACCCCGCCTGGACAATTCCAGTAAGAAAAGTTTCTTTGCCAGAAGGTTTCAGAAGGAAATGCATTGATCTTCCTCCCCTGAAAGTGCCAACATTTTCCAAGGCAAGAAGGTTGTGAGAGAAATCTTAATTTCTAGAATTAATAAAACTTGAAAGCCTCCCAGTAAAACACATCATGTGTCATAGGAACGGTGCTTTACGTCTGCGGCCTTCCTCCCAGAAACCAGAACCTCGGGCTCAGCCCAACAGAAATCCTCGACAAGTCCCCGCGAGCAGGGCGGTTCCGACGGCAGCCAACCAGGCCTGCCCCACACGGGCCGTCTGAGAAGCTCACGGACAAGGGGACCCAAGGCGAGAAGAGGACAGGCCGTCATGTGGCGCCTTGGAGGAAATCCCGCCACAGGAAAGGACATCAGGGGGAAACGGAGGAGCTCTAAACAGAGTCCGAACCGACTGATCATCACCAACACCGGCTCCTGGACGGGGGACGTACTGTCCTAACCTGGAACGCTGAGCACAGGGAAGCCGGGTGTCCGGTATCCAGGAATGCTCTGGGCCAGCAGTGACACGTCTCTGTTCATCACAAACACTCCCCCAAAGACAACTTGTAGAAAGAGCAGCAGCAGTGTGGGGTGTGTGTCCAGGCCATGAGCAACCTGTCCTCCTCTCCCATCTGGAGACCCCAGGAGCTCCCGTGTCCCTGACAAGGGCGGACCAGAGGCCATAGGTGTTCTTCAGGGCGCATGTGGTTATGCCCTCCCCCCCCCCCCCCCCTGGCCAACGGAGGGCACCCTGCATCGCTGACAGGCAGGACAGGGTCAGAAAAGGCCACCGAAGCACTGAAGACAGATCTCGAGGCTTCTCTCCCTCCTCCCTCCCTCCCAAGAAAAGCCCCATCCAACCTAGGACAGGGAGCAGGGAAGGGGTAGGAAGAGAGAGGCCAGGCAGGCTCATGTAACCAAAGGGCAGGACTGAAACGTGCCGCTCTCCCTGCCTTCCGGTGCTGGGAGGGGAAGCGGAGATGGCTTAGGAAACCCTGAACCAGAGCATCTGGCCGTCAGATTAGGAGCTTGCTGTAGACTCAAAGACAGGAGGTGGGGAGGGGTCTTTCTTCTGATTCACTCTAAAGGGCCCACCAAGTTTATGACTTAGGGGTCAAAGTCCTGCAGCCACTATGCACAGGGCTGTGTGAAGGACCTTCGGACAGGCCATGTGCCTGATTCAAAGGTACCTGGTACCGTGGTTCAAAGGAAAAATAATATTTCAGAGAGGGGCGCTTGGGTGGCTCAGTGGGTTAAAGCCTCTGCCTTTGGCTCAGGTCATGATCACAGGGTCCCGGGATTGAGCCCCGCATCGGGCTCTCTGCTCAGCAGGGAGCCTGCTTCCCCTTCTCTCTCTTCCTACTTGTGATCTCTCTCTCTCTCTCTGTCAAATAAATAAATAAAATCTTTAAAAAAAAAAAAGAATATTTCAGAGAAATCCCTCCCAGTCCCACATGGACCCTCAGAAATTTCTTTATATAAAGAAAAGGTATCACTAAGGAGAATAGGTTACAAGAGAAATGGTCCAAACTCCCCAAGTTTACATAACTTTAAGAGGAACTGAAAGAAAGAAATCCCAGGAAGTCATAAATAAGAGAAATTTACAACACAGAATGCTCATGCTGCCAGCTTACGGAAGCCCAAGGACAACTCCCCGCCCCCACCCCCCCAACGCCACCGGCATCTGAATATTTGAACATAAAGATCGCATTCTGTGGCCTGGTAGTGAAAACGGATCATGTTTGCACAGGACGCCTTCTGAAGGATGGCTGGAGAGTGCCCAGCATTGCTGGGAGGAAGGAGTCCAACAATGCAGAGAACTCAGGAGGCCGGGAATAGGGACCGGGGGTCGTCAGGGTGAGGAGAGACGCAGCCAGCGTCTCCTGTCCGGCACACCGCCAACTAAACGACACACTGCTGTTCTTGTATCATCACCTCCGGGATATCCTCTCCTGTCCCCTCCCCCCTTGCTCTTCCTGGCGATTCAATCGAAAACCCCACGGGGCTTTACTGCTTTACTGGTCCTCACATTAGCCGGAGGGACAAGGCAGGAGTTGCATCCGAAGGCAGTGCGATAACTCAGACGCTATTTGATGCCTCATACAAGTCCTTGCATATGTACTATTTTATCATATTCACTGCGATGGAGGCTAGAATTTTTTTTAATAAAGAATTTCTAAAAGTAATAAATCTTTAAATCTTCAAAGAACCCTCGTTGGAAAACCCAAGTTCTGCAAAGTTGTATACAACATCCATTTTCTTTTTTTTAAAAGAAAGGAGTTTTACATTATATAAAAAGAGTTTTACATTATATAAAAGTACAAAGAAGCGCGTGGGGAGGGTGGGAAAACAGTCACCCACATTTCCTAACTAAAAAAATTTAACATCTTGATGTACTCAATTTTTTTCTCTATGTTATATATGCAACTTTAAATTATAAAGCATTAAATTATAAGCATTTGCCCTCCTATAAACTCCCCAAAGAGCATCTTGAATTGCTGTAGGATATTCACAGTTTGAATAATTTCATAGAACTCTGAATGTGTTTTCAGTTAGCAACTGTGGAAACAGCAGCAACAGATTTTAACCCTGAGGTTAAATTAAACTTTTTGTAATCTAATCTATGCACAAGAATGTAGGATAGAAACCAATGCTAAATGGGAGTTCAATGCATAATATTTCCAGTAGAAAAGATGATTTTACAGAATTTACAGATTTTACAGAAAAAAAAAGATTTTCTGTAGAAGGGTAATATACATCCTTTCGATTTTTAAAAGATGAGCGTAGCAAGGGGGCTTAGAAATAATATGTGGAAATTAAGATGTGCAAAGCTTCGTGGAGGGTGGAGTTCCCTTTCCAAACAGACATCGCATCCCGTTACCACTGGCCACCTTCCCCTGTCCTCCCGGTGGTGTTAAACCCGAGGCCCCCAAGAACGTCAAATCTGGTAGAAAATGGGTCTTATCTAAACTGGGCAAGTGCAGTGAAGGTTGAAGTTAGAGCTCTGTGGCATCGGATGTAAACACGGGAGTCAGAAAAGGCACAAGCCCCCGCCCCCCTCCCCGTCAGCCTGGAGAGCTACGTTTGCTGGTGGGCTCTCCGTTCAGCGACTTCCTGAAAAGGAGCCTCTGATAGTAAGAAGAAAAAGGAAGAAGCCCGCCAGCGTCTAATACATGACCTGCAATGCAGCACCACGCGGCCAGAGGAGGGATGGGCGTATTCGACCACGGCTCCCCGGCCCCCCAGGACTCCATTCCTAGGGGACTCCAGACCATGCGCACGGACCCACAGTGACAGCAGGTCGGGGTCGGGGGGCTGGAAGGAGACACGACAAAGCAGGAGGAGGACGCTTGCAGGATGATGGCTGGTGTCTGTCCCTTGATCACGGTGAGTTTCACAGAGATGCATACAGAGCTCAAAACCTCCACTGAACTGTTCAACTAAACTCTAGTCCTTAAAGGCTCAAAAAAAAAAAAAAAAAAATCCCTCTCCAACGACTGTGCAAGGCCTCGTGGTTCGGTTCTAAGCAGTTCAGAATCGCATGGGGGAGGCGAGGTGGCTGAGCATCCTTGGTTTCGGCTCAGATCGTAATCTCGGGGTCCTGAGATCGAGCCCCACGTTGGGCTCCCTGCTCAGCACTGAGTCTGCTCGAGATTCTCTCTCCCTGTCCTGCTTGAGATCACTCTCAAATAAGTAACTAAATCTCAAAAAAAAAAAAAAAAATCACATATGGCTGCTAGGAGGAATTTCAGTTACAGTTTTCAAAAGCTCTTAGTCACTTGTTTTCGGCTTGGGGGGTTGGGGTTGGGGGGGCCACGCCGCTCGTCAAGTTCAGCACCAGCCACAGTAACGAACGTCTCCCTCCAGCCTGGGCAGGAACGTGTGCGTGTGCGTGTGGATATCCTGCACCCAGAGCACAGGAAGCCGTGGAGACCATCCGCCTCCTCCCCCCGCCGCCCGTCGGCTGTCGCACAGCACACACGACACGCGCCGAGGTTGCTGGGGCCCAGGCCGCCCGTGGGGAAGGGACCACCAAGCCTCGAGGTAACCGGACACGGAGCCACCTGGTGGAATTTCAGTCAGGAGAAGGTTGGCACGACTTCAGTGCGTCCAGCCCCGGCGTCGGGTTTCCCAGCTCCTTCCCGGGAAGGCTGGTCGTCGCATCCTGGTGCCGCCGCTGGTGCGGGATGGCTCGGGCGCCCTCGGGACGAAGCAGAGGCCGGTTTGGGGCAAAGTGCTCGCCCGCTTCGACCACCGTAGGTGAATGTTTTCCAATGTACGTCCGGGTACCGAGGGGAGGTTCTCCTCAAGTTGTCTTAAGCTTTTTGTTTCCTTCCCGCTTGTTTAGCCGAAGAGGGCTTACGGTGACGTTGGAAGTTCGAGAAGAAACCAAGGGTCTACACCATGATGCACGGCTCGCCATTCTAGATGCCTCCGTGCAAATGACTTCGACCCCTAGTAGTCAAGACATGCACTGTGCTGCGGGGTGCGTCTCCCCCAGGCTCCCGCAGACACCCGCAGGGGCAGGAAGACGCCCTGCTGCGGAAGGGCCCGCCCGAAGCCCGCTCTAGGTGAAATCCTGCCCTCACTCCACGCCCGGCTCTCTGAGGAGGTGCAAGGGCCGGGTCAGCTCCCGCCCTTCCGCCGACCAGCGGTGATCCCCCAGCCCTGCCAGAGGCCTGCGAGGGCCAAGTGCTGAGCCCCAGGGGCAGGGGGCGGCAAGCGTGTGACCGCCTCGCAGCAGCTGCACAGCGCGAAGAGAAGAGAGCCCCACGCTGCGCAGACAGCTCTGTGCCGGGCCCCCCATCGCACTGACCCCCGAAGCCCGTCTCCACCGCAACCTGCTTCCCTTGCTCAGCTCATCACGCCTTCCGCGCTCTCACGAGGGCAAGACGAGACATGTGCGCACCACACGCTTTCAGAAAGAACCACATAGAGAATATGCCTCCTGAAGCCGCTCTCCATTTAGTTGTCAGATTGATGAAGCTGGGGATTTTTCTCCACATGACAAGAATTTAGAGTTCCTTCCTGAGGTCAGCGAGAAACGACATGAGACACATTTTTCAGATATTTGGCTTATGAGGTTTTCTAACAGTCCTGATATATTAGGAGAACCCCCCCCCCCTGCTTACAAGGGATGGAGTGGCTAGTCCACGGACTTCAGTGACCCATCCCCCAGGCCACAGAGCCGGGCCACCTCCCTCGCGCGCCTGGAACAGGGGTCCACGTGCACGGCAGCGCGGGAAAGCAGCAGCACGTCCGTCAGCGGAAGACACACAAGTGTCGTCCGGCCACATGACGGGCCAGTACTGGGCGAGAAAAGGAACGCAGACAAGTCGACGGGAGGGAGGAACCTCCACAAGGGATCACTGAGCGACTGAAGCCAGAGGGGGGCAGGACTCCCAGGGATAGGAAACGCGCCCAGAAGAGGCCAGTCTGTTGGAGACGGAAGATTCGAGGTTGCCTGAGGCTGACGTGGGAACAGGGAGGTATGGAGGGTACGAGGTGATGCGAATGGTCTGAGTTTACTAAGTCCCTGAGATGCACACTCAGAATGGGTGAATTTTATGGTAGGGAAATCAGACACTCGCATAAAACTAAGACAGGGTGGGGGGAGAGGAATAAGGGAGCAGAGAGCACAGAGCGGAGAACAGCGAGGGGAGGCTGCGGTTCCGGTCACTCCCAGCCCCGCTCTGCCCTCAGATCCCGGGGCCACGGCCGCCAGACAGCGTTCCCCAGCGCCCCTCACTGGCGAGGAAACGGCAGGCCGGCAGCGGTTGGATTTTACCTGAACTGACCAGGCAGGAATGGAAGAAGGGGGACCCAACGGGAGGAGGGAAAGGGGCAGGGGAGGGGCAGGGGAGGCAGGATGCCCAGAAAGCATGGGCCACCCACACCCCAACGTGCGCCTCAACACAGCCCGGCCCTCCCTCCTGTGGGCTTTGGGCCGCTCCTCCAAGCGCCCGCAAAGCACACGTTATAAGTCAGGCAAAAAAAAGTGGCAGCTCAAGTCAAATTTCCCGACTCCCAGCTCTAAAACATAAACACTAGGTCACCATGTTTACAGGAAATATTGCTATTGTGCTTCTCCCGCCAGCCAGCGAGCTGCTTCCAGGGTTAACAGGATAAAACCTCCTTTCCAGAGCAGAGATGACCTTGACTAGACGCCCTTGACTGGAGGATGAGGACACAGGAACGGGCACACCTGCTAACGCAGCCACCACCGGGTCCCTGGCGCTGGCAGGTGCTGCTTGAGTGTCGGAAGAGGTCCAGCTGGAAGCCACCTGCCCCGGGGTCGGCTGGGCTCCACCCCGAGGAGGAGCAGGGAGGGCCCGGCTCCCGGACCTCCCCAGGCGGGGCCTGGACGCTCCGTGTCACTAACATTTAGTTAAAACCTCTGCTGGCGGCATGCAGGTGCCGGCGGTCCCGCTCGCCCCCAGTGGGAAAGCCGCCAGCCCATCCGCCCCCCATGCCAGGGCTCCCTTTTCTTCCTGGACGACGCCCATCGTAACCCCCTCCCAGAGAGGCTCCAAAGGCAACAGTGTCAGAGAAAGCACCCACGTCACCTGCCTATTTGCAGGGACAAGGAGCCCCACGGAAGGCAGGGTACGAGTATCCCACCAGCACAGAGAAGAGGGTCCTCTCGGACCCCTTCACACAGAAAGGCAAGAGCACGGTCTGTCTTCGTGTCTCATTTCCACTCTCCTTTGGCTGCTTCTGCAGTCTTCCTTACCCGTTCCTCTCCCCGCTGCTGCCTCCTACCCCTCCCCTCTCTGCCGTCCCTCGGCCACCTTCTCTAATCCAGCGTCTTTAAGCACAACTTATCACCAAATGGGACCTGCAGCCCTCGCCACCCCCCCAACCCTGACGCCTCCTAAGTGGGCACTTTTACAGCTACTCCCTGAACATCTTCCAGAAAGAACACAGATTTCACAGGCAACGGCATCTACCAGATGTACGGATGCAAAGCATTTAACCACAGCCTTGTCCACCCCCCACCCCCCGGCCCAGCCTCCATGCTCCGGCGTGGGGGGGTGGGGACCAAAAGGAAATTACAGAACAGTGGGAGCGGAGGGGCAGGAGGGCCCGGCAGGTGCCTAGAGACCAGCCGGGACCGAGTGCACAGAAGGGCGGGTTCCACGGGACACCGATAAATCCAGACAACAAGAGACAAAGATCGGCCCGCGCGGACAAGAGATCAAATCCAGAGAAAAAGTGCAGGACAGGGTGCCGGAGAACACAGCCGACAGCTGTCAAGACAACGGGTAATTTTAACGAACACTCAAAGCACGGGACTGAAAGGACAGCAGCAGATTTTGCATCTCAGGTAGAAACATATTTGGTTAAAACCTCAAATGAACCTGTAAGAGTGTTTTCTGGAGTGAGCCTTGTTCGATCCTGACGGCAACTCTCAAGAAGGTTCTGAAAGTGGCCTGGACCACGGCATGGGATCCTCAGAGATCTCGAGCAGCGCCCTGCTCTCTAGAAGGCCAACATCAATCACAGTGTTAAAACCATCGTGATCACAGCCGGCCTGGGGTCCGAAGTGCACAGACCCTGCGATGAGAGCCTGCGTTTGCACGCGGCGTTTAAGAGGTACAGCCTTGGATTAGCTCCAGCTTCCTCACTTATAAGTAGGAATAACAGTACCTACCTGAGCGTTACGGCAAGATTAAGTGGACAACTTAGGTCCGACACTCGGCAGAGCGTCTGCTACATAAAATTCACCGTGAGAGACCATTCAGAGTCGTTATTTTCAGAGATATCGTAAGGAACCAACTGTCGACAGCAGAGAAGCCACTCAGCACTCCGGGAAGGAGAGCAAAAAATTGTCACATTATAAAAAAAAAAAAATCCCGAAACAAAATATCATTCTGTAAGTAGTCACATAAAATTTTCTGCTCCAAGTGCTTTCAGCACTGAAGAGAAATGAACTCTGAAAGCAGGAAAAGAAACGACAGCACCTTCCTGCGGGGTCCTCAAGTCGAGGAAGGCAGTCCGAAGCGGCTGCACAGTGCAGGACTCCCACTCCAGGACGTTCTGCCAAAGGCGAAACTTGGGAGACAGGAGAAAGACGAGCGCTGGCCAGGGAAGACAGGAGACGGATGAGGACACAGCCCAGAGGATTTTTTGGGCCCTGGGCACCCTGTACGGCACCCCCACGATGGATACAGGCCGTCCGAGGTTTGTCCCAAATGCATGGGATACGCAAGCCCAGTGAACTCCCAGGTTAAGCGGGGACTCTGGGTGATGACAAGGGGTCCGTCCGTCACACACATCCCACTCCCCAAAGTGCCGGTGGTCGTGGGGGAGGCTGCGCATGTGTGAACGCAGGAGCGATGGGAAATCGCTCGACGTTCCTCTCCGTTTTATTAGAAACCTAGAACTGCGTGTGAAGAAGTCTTAAAAAAAAGATGTTACCCCTACAGGGGCCCCTGGGAGGCTCAGTCATCAAGCGTCTCCCTTTGGTTTAGGTCATGATCCCGGGGTCCTGGGATCGAGCCTGCTTCTCCCTCTCCCACTCCCGCTGCTTGTGTTCCCTCTCTCGCTGTGTCTCTCTCTGTCAAATAAATAAATAAAATCCTAAAAAAAAAATGTTACCCATATAATTCACATCAGCCCACAAAATTTCTGATTGGAAAAGATACCATGTGATAAGGAAACAAGCCTGCATTTATTTTGTATTGATCTCTGAAAGTCTGACGGGAATGACTGTAAAAATCAGTATCCATTGCCCTTGTTTTTATGACCCTTAGAAGTAATTCGCAGTAACTGTTTTGAAAGACACAGTCCCACACAGACTTTAAGGCCCCGAGGTTCGTTAGATATCATCGGGTCATAAACCAGCTGTGTGACCTTGGGGAGCGTGGACTTCAGCGTTTTCTCCCTTGCACGAGGGTGTGTGGCAGGAAGTCCCTGCTTGCTGTGACGTGGTCAGGGTCTGCAGAGGACTCGAAGCCGGGCAGGGCTGGGAGCTTCGGGAAGGAGAGCTACCTCTCGGGCAAGAGGAGGAGTCTAACACAGGGACAGAGGCAGGGAGGAGGTTTGCACAAGCAGAAGCTGGAAGGATCGCAGGAGCTCAGGACCTCAGGAAGGGCTCCGCTCCCTTCGCCTGCTCTCCTTGAAGCCCCCGGCCCCAGCAGGAAATGCTGGGTGGGTCCTCCCACTTTTAGAACCAGACCCTCAGGGCTCGCTAGCCCTGGGGGAGCGGACACAAAAGCCTGGGGGGGGGGGCACACCGAGTGTCTAACTCCAAGGACGCCCTGTCTGCCCGCATTCCTCGCTCCTGAGGAATGCAGCCCTCCTGGGGGCTCTCCCCGGGCTCTCCTGCTTCCGCTGCCCCCTCCCAGCAACCAGGCCGCACCACCGAACCTGGGCCGGGGGCCACGGTCCCTGCAAACAGGATGGGTCCAGGGTCACTGCTGTCCACACAGCACTCCACACGTGGGATGGATCGGGCTCCCTGCTGCCCACCCCCGAGGTGCCAGCAGCCACCTACCCCCCAAGCTACAGCGACCCAAGGGTCTCCAGACAGCGCCAGATCTCTGGAGGAAAACCGACGCCCAGCTGCAGTCCAGAGGAGACCGTCTGCGAGGCTGCCAGGCCCTGAGCACTCCCCTCCTTCCAGAAGGCAGGCCCGTGGATCGTAAGCCCGGGCCACCTTTCACATGCCCTGGGGGAAATGTGCTGGAGCATTAAGCCAGCAGGAAAGAGGCAGAGGGACCGGCCTGCCCTCGTCTATATGAGCCTTAGGCTGCCCTTAGGGAGCCCTGGCACCCCGCCCCCCCCTTAGGCCAGACACATCTGCGAACCCAGCAGTCCCTTGTGCACGGGGCCTGCTAGTCCGAGTGACCCACATCGGCCTGCTCTCTCCGGGTCTCTGCTCCGGCACCAGCACACACAGACGAGCACAGGGCGGGGGGGCGGGGGGTGTCTCTTCACGGCAGGTAATCCTTGATATTTAAGGTCTCCGGAAACAAGCGTTCAGGTAGGATGTTTGTAATGAGGTCCCTGGGGAGGCACGGCTAAAACTAAAAGTGAACACAGGTGCACAATGAAGTGAAGCAAAAATAATTTCTAGGGGCACCTGAGTGGCTTAGTTGCTGGGCGTGATCGCAGGGATGGAGCCCCGCCTCGGGCTCCCTCCTTGGCAGGAAGCCTGCTTCTCCCTCTCCCACTCCCCCTGCTTGAATTCCTTCTCTCGCTGTCTCTCTGTGTCCAAGAAATAAAGAAAATCTTAAAAATAAGAAAAAACTTGCAGATCATCACCCACCATTTTGACCCAGGAGAGGGGAATTTCAGAAAGGTTAGGAAAACGGGGAATGGAATTCTCAGCCTTGCAGAGGAGAGGCTAAGCCCTGCTCTTAGGGGGAAAGCCAGAGAGTCACCCCCAGGGCACCGAGAAACGGCTGAGGCCCGCTCAGCCCCAGGAGGGCTCGCTGGCACCCGCAGACCATTAGTGGTGCAAAGCGAGCCTTTCTCCAAGGTGGCCGTGAGCAAAGGCATCCTTTCTCAGCATTCTTTCTCTGTTCTTCCAACAGAGTGGAAGGGCCGGCCGAAGGTTTCCTCTGCCAGGACGATGGCCCAACACAACTAGAAAGAAACCTGCCCCAGTGGTCTCGACAAGTCCTTCCTCTCCCCTCTGCGCAGGTGCAGCCCCACGGAAGCCGTCCATCTGGCCACCTGCAGAAACCAGGGCAGTAGGTCCTCGCCCTCCCTCGGACCCATCCCAAGGTGGGTTTCTGGAAGGCCTCAACACGAGAGACATCAAATATTGGATGTTTGGACCTCGGCCAGGGGAACGAACAATCCCCCGATCAATCAGCAAGCCAGGGTGCTGCTGGCTCGGAGTGGATGCCCGGCCCCCGGCCCATCCCACACTAGTCCGCATGGTTTAGAGCCCCTCATCTGCTCTGCAGGCCAGCTCCTGCTGGTTCTTTTTTTTTTTCCTAAAGATTCCATTCATTTACCTGACAGAGAGAGAGAGAGATCACAAGCAGGCAGAGAGGCAGGCAGAGAGAAAGAGAGGGAAGCAGGCTCCCTGCTGAGCAGAGAGCCCGATGCGGGGCTCGATCCCAGGACCCTGAGACCATCACCTGAGCCGAAGGCAGAGGCCTTAACCCACTGAGCCACCCAGGCGCCCCTCCTGCTGGTTCTTAAAGACCAGCTTGCCCCGAGGTCCGACCGGCTCGAGCTGCGCCCACTTGTGAACGAAGAGAAAGTTCTCCCGAACTACCGGGCCCGCCTCCGGCCCCAGCTCTGATGGCCTGCACGGGCACGCTCGTCAAACGTGGCCAACGGGGTCGAAGAGACCCCTCGGAGAGACGTATGCTGGTACAGCGCTCCTAATCCCAGGACGGGAAATTCTTTCCGTAGCACGCTCACCTGACCAAGGGCACGAAGCGGCTACCTTGCCTGTTGCAGATCCGAACCCTCAGAAGCACCTGGCCGTGCCCCCAGGAAAAGAGCTGCGGAGGCCGTGAAGCCAGTAGCTGGAGATCTTCAACAACCCTGGGCTGAAATGTGCTCCCAGCTGAGGCTGCTACCTGAATCCCCCGGCATTCGCTGAGTCCTTGGTTTCCTCACCCTGAAAACATTCACAATAACCAGCCTACCCCAATTAGAATGTCGTAATCAGCACATTCTGGGGGCCGCGCTGGGGCAGGTGTGCACTCTTTTCCCAATCTGAATCACGGTCTCTATCTCACTTCAGAAAATACCTTTATGACTCATCTTCCTCCAGAGGCAATTTCTCCACCCCGAGATTCTTGGCCCTGGTTTTCACAGAAGAAAAAGGTTTCTTGGGCTAAGACTGGCTCCCCATCTCTCAGCCCGAGATCCCCCTAAGGCCTGGAGGGGAAGCCGACTGTGCAGCTACCTGCAGTCTGGACAGACAGCGGCCCTGTGTCTCCATCGTGGACACGGCGCGTCCCCGGGATTCCACGGCCCAAGGATGCCTTTGCTGCCAGCCTCCCCCCCCCCCGCCCCCCGCATCAGGCCTCTGCGGCACCCACCAGGAGGACGCCCACCTGCTGGGGGCACTCGGACCAGTGCAGCAACGTGCACGGATCGCTGAAATGCGGACACAACACTCGAGCCCGTTACACGAAGCTCCCAAGTTGCCACACGGAAAAGCCGCCCGGTTTCAAAGCCGGTCCTAGGTCAACGCGCAAGGAGCAGTTAGCATCGGCTCTCCGGGCTCCCACCCGATTCTACAGCCTTCACACCTTGCTGAGGTTTTGTGTTTACCGGTTCAAACGGAAACAAGTACTGCTCTGCCACGTGTAAGGCTGTGTCTGCGTAGACGGAAATACACAGACTTGGTTTTAAGAAAAACCCGAGCACGACGGTCCCGCGTAAGGTGGAACGTAACCCCTCCCCGCCCCACCCAAAGTCCAGATAAGCACTTATTTGAAAGCTAAACGTCTACCAAAACTAACGGCGAGCCAGGCACTTACATATCTCCTACTTCATCTTGTCGATTCTGGACGTGCCGGGCGGACGCATGGAGGTGAACAGCTTGGATTCAGGGGTTTCCAAAGGAGACGTCCTGAGTCCGCAGCCTACCTCCAGAGCCGCAGGGCACCTGGCCGAGCCCCGTTCTCAGCTCTGCCATCCACCAACTCTGCCACTCTGAACTGAGATCCCCAAACTTCCGTTTCCAACAGCTATACCATGAAAAAAGCAGGAAGCGCTTCCTGAGAGTAGAGACAGGGAATCAACGAGATGAAGCGCGCACAGCTGAGGATCCCCAAACCGGCCGACGGTCTGGATGCCATGGACGGGCTTCGAGCAGCTCGCTGGGCCGGGGCGAGGCCTGACGGTCTGCGCTGGGACGAGCTCCCGGGGGAGGCGGACGCTAGCGACCCGGAGACCCCGCTGAGGGGACCCTGGCCGCCAGGCATTGAGCCGAGCACCTGGCAGGTCCACAACTGGCAGCCAAACCCCGTAAAACAGTTCATCGCCCCAAACCTGCTTCTGCTTTAAAATCCCTCAGCTCCAGCTTCAGCATACGGGCTGCCCCCTTACCCTCCGTGGAACCCCCTTGGCCACCAGAGCTCAGCCACAGCTCGACCCTGCTCCCCTACGCCGGCCCAAAGGGGACCCATGCGCTTTCCTCGGGCTCAGACAGCACACGCTGCAGGCTGGCCCCAGGGGGCCCTCTGGCCAGGTGGACTGAATTCTGTTCTCAAGCTCTGCAGACAAGTCCTGGTCCTTGATCGTAAACTTCCCAGCAAGAGGTAAGGCACAAAGCTAAAACTGTGATTCTCCACCGTGATCTTACGTTTGACTCCCCAGATGAGCTTTAAGATCGCTGATACTGGGGCACCTGGGTGGCTCAGTCTGTGACCTCAGGTCATGATCCCGGGGTCCGGGATCGAGTCCCGCGACCTCGGGCTCCCTGCTCAGGGGGGAGCCTGCTTCTCCCTCTGCCTGCCACTCCCCTGCTTGCGTTCGCGCTCTCTCTCTGACAAATAAATAAAATCTTTGAATCGAATCAAATCAAATCACTGACACCTGGGCCCACGCTGTGCCCCTGACTGGTCTGGAGCGTACCCCGGGCATCAAGAGTTTTCAAAACTCCTCCGCATGATTCAAATATGCAGCCTGGGATTCAACCCATTGTGTCTGGGGAAGTGGGAAGTCATCCCCCTTCCTTGACCTACCCCAAACCTGCCCTAACGTTTCCAAGAATCAATTTTGACTGGAGTTTTAAGGCCCAATAGCGGCCCCAAGGGTCAGGATGCTTCACCACTGAACACCTTTCAAAAGCGTTTGTGCCTCTAGGTACTAAGTGTCCCCAAATCCTGCTCCTCCTATGCAAGGAGAGAATTTATATAGTGACTCTTCTTATTGTTGATATTGGTTTTTAAGTAATCAAGAGCTGAAACTAAAGTTATTCTTAGAAACAGATTTTTAAAAAAACTGATACCTATCGGGGGGGGGGGGCGGGGGGCGCCTGGGCGGCTCAGGTGGATAAGCAACTGCCTTCAGCTCAGGTCATGACCCCGGAGTCCTGGGATCCAGTCCCGCATCGGGATCCAGTCCAGCTCCACGGGGAGTCTGACCTTCTACCCTCTCTGACCTTGTCCCCTCTCAGGCTATCTCTCACTCATTCTCTCTCTCTCAAATGGATAAATAAAATCTTAAAACAATAATAAAACTAAAAATAAAAGAAATAAAAAACCGATACCTATCAAAGTATGTGGAATACCACCTAGCTGTGACAACGCACTTGTATTATTTATGTCTATGTCATCTAGGTCACCCAAGTTCAGCACTGACGGAGAAGGCTGGGTGACTCATGCAAGACGTGGCTTTGAGAACCACGTTGAAAAGCCAACATGCCTAAATAAATAAATAAAGTACCCTTGAACTTGATAAAGGTTGTTGTCTCGCATATTCACTGAGGGCCTATCACGCGTGAGGCGCTGGGCAGTGCCGTGTGGATGCTGCTCCGGGGGGAACCCGGGCCCATGGGGTCAAGCCCTGCAGTTGCTAGTGGGGGAACCTTGCACGGAAGGGACCAGTGCAGCCCCAAAAGGCTAAAGGTCAAGGTGGAATCACCCGGCGCTTACACTCCAACCAGGGGTTCTGATGGAAATGCATTTGCCTGAGCCCCTGCCCTTCCAAGATCTCCAGGTGTGTGGCGCACACACACACACACACACACACACTCACACACACGCTCCCTGCGTACCGTGCCTCGCACCCAGCGGGAGCACGGTGTCTCCACGCACACAAGTGTCCCAGAATGCCTGTCTCCCAAGGACCGTGCAGCCTGTCCCTTCCTGCAGGCTCCCGAAGGAGGAGCCCGCCCAGGAGGCATTTCACCAGCGTTGCACAAACACAGGAAGATACCGGAAGTTAACGCACGTAACTGTTTCCAAAATGCCAGCTCGTTCGTTGTCGGATCCCCAGTCTAGTTGATGGGAACACAACACTGAAAGGTTCTCACCATTTTATGAGAACCAAAAAGCTTTTAAAAGTTAAATAAAAATTTCATGCTGTCATGGGATTATGTGTCAAATATGTGTTCTGGATGCAAGGATTAATCACACTATGAACATGGTCTCTAGCATCGAGAAAAAGCCACGGGGCAATTACCGCAGAGAACAAAGTGGGCTTAAGATACATTCCCCGCGATTCCTTTCCTTTTTTTTTTTTTAAATACAGAGCAAAGAAAATTTTTTTAAAGCTTGGAATTTTCTAGAGTCCTTTAAAACTATCCTCAGGACATGCTATTCCATAAACATTGTATTTTGATACTTGGGGCTTCTTTTTCCAACGCTCCCTAGGTAAGAATAGTGAGCCTTCCTCCAGGAGAAAACTTGCCTGCCATTACCCCATCACTTCTTGAAAAGAGATAGCTGTCTATAATTAGTGAAACACTGCTCTCCCTAAAGCAACCCTGAGACTCTCGGGAAGGTGGGGGTCCCAGGTGGCTGTCGGCCCAAGCTGTGCCCCACGGGAGGCTCCTGGGAACGGGAGGCTTGGAATGTCTCTGGCCGCACTTCCCAGGTTCTGAACCATAATGCAGGCGTCCCAATTGGGGAAATCAGCCACAGTGACAGGGCCACTCAGTAAGACCCTGCACAGTTCAAAAGGGCAGAATTCTTGTGTGCTGGGACCACAAAATCAGAGCAGGGGTACTGATCCGCTCGCTGGCATTCCAATACCCAGAAGGTTCCTCCCGCTTTCCATCATTGTTCCCGGGCTCCAGCTCTGAATTCCCCGAGCTGGCTAACGAAAAGGGCTCACGCAGTTACTTTTGTCCAAATACATTATTCCTGGGGGACGGGAGAGTCAATGGAAGATTTCTGGGCTTATGTATCCCAACTCAGAGGTTCCCCTGTCTTATTAGAAATCAGTGATGCTTTAATGTTTAGACAGTTGAACTAAAAAGATGGGAAGGAAAACTCAGAATGTAACTAGCCTCGATGACCTAAAACCTAAATGTTGCTTCTCCATTAAAATCTGATACATGATTTCAAAAGTTGTAACCATGTAATCAGTAATTCTTCTTTGGTGGTGGGAGGGAATGTGAAGCCAGGTCTCACGAGGAAAGGCAGAGTCCCGGGGCGCAGCGGCGGCAGTCTACGCCCTTCCCACCTGGCTCATTCCAAATCTCCGTCCCCTCAAATCCTCTGCCTTACAGATCCTGCCTTGGAGAAAAGTAACTAATGATGCAGTTGTCACAGCACACTACGGACCTTACAGGAACCGAAGTCATATCTACAAATACAAAATGTCATTACTTATGAGGATAATTCGAATATCATCTTATGATGATTGAGAACACTTTTTCGGGTAAGATTTTATTTATTTGAGAGACAGAGAAAGAGCACAAGCAGGGGAGGGGCAGAGGGAGAGGGAGGACCAGGCTTCCCCGCTGAGCAGGGAGCCTGAGGTGGGATTTGATCCCAGGACTCTGGGATCATGACCTGAGCCACAGGCAGATGCTTCACTGACTTGAGCCGCCCAGGCGCCTCAAGAACAACACATTTTTACGAAGAAAACATTGAGAAGATTGATTCGATCACACAACCTATTTCTACCCTAGAGTACAATTAATTTGGCAGTCGTCCCATAACTAGAATGGTTATTAATCTGTGCAAAATCAGACAGGTGATTCATCTGATGACCTACACTTTCGTGGTGATTAATACTATTTATTAATAGCTATAGCCCGGGGCTGAATTACCAGAGCAAGTCTGGCTTTAAATGCTACGACGGAAATTGGGTCCCCGAATTCCAGGCAGCTCAGCCCAGAGCTCCACACCAGGCGCAGAGCCAGACATGGGGGGGACCCCATCTCACAACCCTGAGATCATGACCTGAGCCGAGATCACGAGTCCGACGCTTAACTGACCGAGCCCCCCGGGTGCTTCCAGAGCTGTTCGGTATTCACTCTATCTCCCAACGAGACTTACATTTTAAAATATCTTCTCAGGATGCTTGGGTGGCTCAGTGGGTTAAGTGCCTGCCTTTGGTTCAGGTCATGACCTTGGGGTCCTGGGATCTAGACTGTGTCTCCTCCCTCTCCCCCCACCCCCGCTCATGCGCACTCTCTCAAACAAATAAAATCTTAAAAAACTACACACCTCCATTAAACGAAGGACATTTCTACACACAGTGTATAACCCCTTACAACAGAGCACACACTTCCCCGTAGACACACTCTCCATCGCGCCTTGTTGCTGATAGGTCAGCTATCCTGTCACTTCTCAAGCTCCCCAAATCATACTAAGACATTCAATCCCCCAAACAGGAATGGCTAGATGTGCATTAAAAAAAAAAAAAAAAAAAAATGGAAAAAGAGGGGCCCCTGGGCGGTTCAGTCGGTTGCGCTTCTGACTCTTGATTTCCGCTCAGGTCACGATCTCAGCACCGTCGGGGGATCAAACCCTGAGTCGGACTCAGCACAGCATGGAGTCGGCTATTTCTTTCCCTCTCTCTGTCCCTCCTCCCGCTTGCATTTTCTCTCTGTATTTTTTTTTTAAGATTTTGTTTATTTGACAGACAGAGAGATCATAAGTAGGCAGAGAGGCAGCCAGAGAGAGAGGGGGAAGCAGGCTCCCCGCTGAGCAGAGAGCCCGATGCGGGGCTCGATCCCAGGACCCTGAGATCATGACCTGAGCCGAAGGCAGAGGCTTCAACCCACTGAGCCACCCAGGTGCCCCTTCACTCTCTATATTAAGTAAAATCTTTAATAAAAAAAGAAAACAAAAAAAGAAAAAGACTGATCTTGCTATTCAGAGAAGCCGATCACATCTTTCCCGTACGTTTGCGACATCCTTATTTTGACCCGTGTTCCGTAAAATGAGAAAATTTAAGTTAAAGTAACTCAAACAATTTAGCTAGACAGCTACTTTTTAATAATTTTTCTTCCTAAAAGGGAATTTTTTCCAACCAGCTGCTCCCCTCCTCCAAAAGCAGGGCAGGGCACGGAAAACGCACGTAGGAGCAAAGCAAGCTAAACACTTGTCGGGCAGCGCTGGGAAGGCACAGAGGCCCGTGTGGAGGGGCCCTGAGCGCACCCGCTCCCTGCAGCCCTGAGCCGGCGTTGGGACCGTTCCTGCTCAAGGCCCCAATCCCACCTGGACAAAGAGAAGGGCCCGGTCTACCCCGGACCCGGAGCTTTCTGGAGGCCCCTCCACTTGTAGGAGCTGGGACTCGCAGACGCGCAGCCCTGCTCAGTCCCAGCCACACTGAATGGGACGCGGAGAGGGAAGGGTCACCTGTACCCGCACTCTTAGCTCAGGGGCTATCTCCAGCATCGCCCCTCCAAGCACCACGGCCAGGTGGGCCCCCCTGTGTCTTGGGGTACCTGTCAGATCCCCGGACTTTGCCCTATTGCCACCAGTAGCCGAAAGCTTCTCGATTCCTCCCCACATACGTGAACCCACTTGCCCTTCTGCTGCCAGAGTGCCCCTGCCACCCCCAGATGCTCTAACACCTTCCGTGGCTCCCACTGCTCTTGGAGCGAGGCCTGGGTTCCTGCCTCCCCCTCCTCCTCTAAGCTGCAGGAAGAGGCTCTCCCAGCCGAAGGGCTGTCAGGAGTGATTCTCCCTGAAGAACAAACACTGACGCTCTCCCCAGGCTGTCCGCCCATGGGCCAGACCCACTACCAACAGAGGAATTCGGTGACAAGCACAATGCGGGGGGGGGGGGGGGGGGGG
>CM052801.1:4839589-4855353 GCA_028533885.1 Nasua narica | reverse complement strand
TCCCGGCTGCACATCCCGGGGCACAGTTCCCGAGAGCCCACAACGTGCCATGCCGGTTCTCAACCGTTTACACACAGCATCGCACGGCATCTGCGGGACCTGATGGGGCTACTGTTTCATGGCCGGACGATGGAAGTCTAGGGAGGTCAAGCGGCTTGCTGACAGCTGCACGGCTGGGTGCAACCCCCGGGGCCGCACCCACTGGGTTCTTTCTCCCCAGACAGCCCCCCCGCACCCTGGCGCTCAGGTTCCCTATCTGGCATCATGTGTCAATATGCACTTCAAAGACTCATTTCCTCAAACCTTTAGATCGTCCAAAACTGTCTGTATTCACGCCACATCCTTTCTAGTATGTGTCCAAAATGCAAATACGTAATTTACGGGTGACCGGTCATGGTCTAAACACCCTCCTTTTGAATCTGCCTTCAGCCTTCCGTACCAATGAGGGGCCAGAGAGGTTTCTCCGGGAGGGGCCGGCTGGCGTTCCGGGCTGGCCATACTGAAGGACATTCTGCAGCCCTTCAGCGGTGCCCCGGCCCCTCCCCACACGACAGAACCCGGGCAGCCAGCTTGGCTGCTCCCTCCAGCATACCTGTGCCCGGCTGATCTGCGGATCACCAGATAGGCGTCGACCGCGTAGCAAAACAGCCACCAGAAGCAGGCGCTGTACAGGAGCTGGACCCACATCTGCAATCGGGGGAGCCCGGCATCAGAGCTCTGCACACAGAAACCCGACCGCCCCACCTGGGAAACGAGGGGGCAGACGCCTCCTTCCCGTGACGCTGGGAAGCAGACAGGAAAGCCCTCCGGGGACGCGTGTGCGGTCCGGGGACGCCAGGGTGGGACGCGGCCCAGGGCGGGCTGTCCCTGTGTGCGTGGCCCACGACACTTGCAGGCCCCTCCGCTGCGAGGCCCACGCTGGCGTGAGCGCTCACAGCGCCTGTTTGCTGAGAATGAAGGAGTAGGGGCGGGAAGGAGCTTCCAGCAGCGGCCGGGAAGGGGCTGGGGATGCTACGGGCAGCAGGAGGCCAGGGTGCCTGCTGGGCGGGGCTGACGCACGTGCTGCCCCGTATGCAGCTGGGAAGCCATGAGGGCAGGAGGGAGAGCGGAGACTTCGACAGCGTGTGCCCAGGGCAAGGTACATCGGTCTATTTCCATGCAGATCTTACTAAGCAGAAGACATCCACCAATCAGTCACTTCCTTCTTTTTCTTCCTGCCCTGCTGGCTTTAGCTGCAGCTCAGTCTAAGGTAAGGACGGTCTACGTGTGCTTAGAAGCAGGAGCAGGGAGCGGCCACACTCAAGGAGGGGTTTTCAGACGGAAGTGGGCGGCAGGAGCCCCCGGACAATTGGTACTTGGCAGACCACCCCCCCCCAAAGGTTCCCGCTCAGCAGGCTCTGAGAATTTGCATTTCTAACAAATCCCAGTGGGTTGAGACCACACTTTGAGGACCGCAGCCTCTTGCAGCCTAAGAGGAGCGCAGAGGGGAGAAGACGGTGAGCAAAAGGAGGCTGTACTCACCGCGCTCCCCACACAGTAGGCGGCAGGCCAGAGGTCCGTCCCATTCCTATCGGAGGGGTTCTCCACGAAATCCGGGAATCCTAACCACACTGCAGACCGGAATACAATTCCTAGGAGAGAACGAGAGGACACAGTCATCCCGCGGGGGACGCGTTCCGGGACCCCCAGCGGAGGCTGAAACCGCAGACTGTACTGAATCCAATAGATGTCCTTTCTGTTTCATGCATTCCTGGGACAGAGCAAGTTTATCACTCAGGCACAGTAAGAGACCAGCAACGAGCAATCAAGAGAACACCATTAGACGGCTCACCGAAGTTGTGTGCATGTGCTCTCTCTCCAAACATCTTTCTGTACTGTCCTCACCCTCCTCGCGATGGTGTGAGGGCACGAGGGGCTTGCATGAGGAGATGCCGTGCGGAGAAGGACTCGGGGGCACCGTGACATAATGGGGGCCTACCTTCGGCCAGCACCCGGGCAGGGGCACCTGCTTCCGGGCCCCAGCGCACTGGGGGGACGAAACCCGCGGAAAGCCAAACCGTGGCTAAGGGTGAGCTGCCGTGCTGCGTAATGGGCCGGATTCACACGGGAAGCTGACTCGGGGCTCTCTCTACGAATGGTAAGCACATGGACGGATGGATAAATAGCCAGGAAAGGACAGAGATAAGAAGTGAGGGAGGAAAGAAACACACGCACGTGTGCAGAGAGACAGAGAAACAAAGGAAACGCACGGAACAATTATTTCGGCCACAAACCAAGCCCGGGTACTTTGATTTCAGCTTAAACCATCATTGGCCGCAGTCCTACCCTAATTGTCGCTGTTTATTTGGCATGAAGAAGCAGTTAGGTGAATAACAATCTATTTCTTGGCTATATTTTTAATATCCGTATTAACTATTCCTCACAGGAAAAGAATGATTGAAAAAGCACAATTCTGAAATGTAAAAAGGTAATTCTTTCATTCTCTGAAAAAAACGCATTTAAGATTTTCACAAACTAGCTCTCGGCAACTTGCTCGACATTTATTTTTTTTGTACGTTTTCTTTGCTACTAGACCCAAATACCCAATTCTCCCCCAAACAGTATGATAACGCCCGTAAGGTCTATACGAAAGGCTGCTCGTTAGGTCGTGTGATGTGCTTTGTCTAAGCACATGCTTTGTGTACTAGCAAATATACGTTACCACTCAACACACCACTGAAGAGGAGCCACAGACACTAAGAAACTTAAGATATATCTTCTCGTTATTAAGCACTGCTCACAAACATGATGCTTTTCTTCGGTAGAATGCGTTATCATTTTCAGCACCTAGCACTCCCCTGAGCTCAATAAATGCCCTACTTACATCATTTGTATCGATATGAGCTGATGAATGTCAACTTACTGGGGTGAACATTTCACAAGATGTGTACGTTAAGTCATTACGCTGGAGATCTTAAATTTTTCCTGTGCTGTATGCCAATTATATCTCAATAAAACTGAAAAACACCTCTGCCCCATGACATAGGCATCTTCAGGATTTGTCAGTGAGGTGTCAGTCACCAAGCCTTCCCCCTTAATTCTGCCTCTGCTCCTTTGTTAACATCATGAGTGTCCCTTCTAAAAGCAAGTGTAGACAAGTATTCCACTGATCTTCAAAAGATATTTGGGTGCATCTTTGTTTCCAGATATCCAAGTTACAGAAACTAAATGGCTATTAAGATGTTTCTCCAGGGGTGCCTGGGTGGCTCAGTCCAAAGAGTATGCAACTCTTATCTTGGGGTCCTGAGTTCGAGCCCCACGTGGGGTGTAGAGATTACTTAAATAAACTTAAAAAAAAAATGCGTTCCTAAAATATTTTAGCAGAATCAGGAAGAAAACCAGTTTGCTTTAATCAACAAGCACCCAGATGATTTTATCCCTAGCAGAAAGGAAGTACTGCTTCCTGTCGGACTGCTCGAGTCTGAGAAAGTGACCAGAGGTTCCGGAGCCTTTAGTGGAAGTCAAGGTCCTTGAGGGTCTCCAGGCACAAGAGCACAGACTGGAGAACGGGGCCCTGAGACACGGTCACTGGTACTGCTGTCTGCTCAAGGTGCGGAATCAGCTGCAGCCACCCCCTCAGGGCCCAATGCCATCAACAGCCTTTGCTTCAAAAGCAAATTACTGAAAAATCCAATTCCAAAATGGTTAGCACCTGTCGGCCAATTGCAAAGTGTGGGCATCATGTGACTGGATCCTCAGTCACATGAACCAACTGTAAAATAGCCCTTAGGAGACAACTGAACATACAGCAGTGACCTTAACGACCTTAACTGATTTTAGGGGCACCTGAGGGGCTCGGTTCGTTAGGCGTCTGCCTTCAGCTCAGGTCATGATCTCAGGGTCCTGGGATCCAGCCCCGTATCCGGCTCCCTGCTCGGTGGGGAGTCTGCTTCTCCCTTTCCCTCAGCTTCTGCTCTCTCTCAAATAAATAAATAAAACCTTCAAAAAAACTGATTTTCATTATTTTAAGATGATAATACTACACACCTACTTCTTACTTTTAGAGCTATTTACTGAGATCTGTAGAGATGAAAGTATATACATTCTGGAATTTGCTTCAAATTAATCCACTGAAGAGTTTGCTACGAGGATGGAATGTCGATAAAGCACGGTCATGGGTCCAGGGGTTCATCATACAGTCTGTGTGATTTATATGTTAGAAATTCTCCAAAATAAAACCTTAAACAAATGGTCAGCACTATCTAGCTTAGAGGTCTGTAAAAATTGCCATATGTGTTTAAAGCAGGGGGTAGAAAAGTTTCTGTAAAGGGCTAAATAAATATTTTAGGCTTTATGGGCCAAAATTTCTCTGCCAACATCCACCTGTGGGGACATCCGCCTCTGTCCTTATCGCAGCAGGTGCGAGGCACGGCTGGGCTCCCACAAAGCTGTCCTGAAGGACACGAGCATTTGAATTTCATGGAATATTTATATGCCAGGAAATATCTATTTTTTTAATTTTTCTTTTTGACTTAAAAAAAAAAAAAAACAAAAACGTTTGGGCCTCAAAGCGTCAGCCGGCAGAATTTGGTGTGGGGGGTGGGCAGTTGACCACCTGTGGTATTAAACCCACGCCTGACGAAATATACTTACATACATTAGAGATATATGCATCAAGTTTTCTTCCTGATTCTGCTAAATCATTTTGGAAATGATTTTGTGTGTATACACAAAATACTGTTTCTCACTGGCAGAACAATTATGGGTCTATTAGAATATCTGCGTTTTGCGAACGGATCCATCTAAAGTTTCTCTAGTTTGCGACACGTTAACAAGAGTTAAAGTTTGCTGTAACAAACATTAGAAACTGGTATATTCCCTTCAACAAATGCCCCCGCGCCTAATTTAAACTGCCTATCCTGTTCTGCTGAGTCCCCTGGCCATCCCGTCTGGTCCCTAGTCAGCTGCCTCCAGTTTCGTTGGCTATGCTTTGAGCACACAGACACCCGGCCCAACCCCGCGGCCGGTCCTCCCTCACCCGGGAACCGAGCGGGTCCCAACGGGCGGGCAGTGCTCCCTCGCCCAGGCACCAAGCGGGTCCCAACCCGCGGGCAATGCTCCCCCAACCGGGCACCAAGCGGGTCCCAACCCGCGGGCAATGCTCCCCCAACCGGGCACCAAGCGGGTCCCAACCCGCGGGCAATGCTCCCCCACCCGGGCATCGAGCGGGTCCTAACCCGCGAGCCGCGCGTGCTCACCCGGGCCCCAAGCTGGGCCCCAACCCGCGCGCAATGCTCCCTCACCCACGCACTGAGCGGGCCCCAACCCGCGGTCACCCGGGAACCGAGCGGGTCCCAACCGGCGGGCAGTACTCCCTCGCCCAGGCACCGAGCGGGTCCCAACCCGCGGGCAATGCTCCCCCACCCGGGCACCGAGCGGGTCCCAACCCAGCGGGCAGTCCTCCCTCACCCGGGCCCCGAGCGGGGCCCCAACGGGCGCGCAATGCTCCCTCACCCGGGCCCCGAGCGGGTCCCAACACGCGGGCCGCGCGTGCTCACCTGGGCACCAAGCGGGTTCCAACCCGCGCGCAATGCTCCCTCACCCGGGCACCGAGCGGGTCCCAACTAGTGGGCCGCGCGCGCTCACCCGGGCTCCGAGCGGGTCCCAACCGGCGGGCCGCGCGCCTTACCCAGGCAGCCGAGCAGGTCGCAGACGGCGGCGGCGCGCAGGATGCGGACGGAGGCCGGGGCGCGCGCCGAGGCCGGCGGGGCTGAGGAGGGGGCCCCGGGGCCCGCGGGCCGGCGCCGGGGCAGCAGCTGCAGGAGGCTGAGCGCCAGACTGCAGGCGCCGCTGCCCAGACACAGCGCATGGAACGCCCGCGGCTGGAAGCTCAGCACCAGCTGTGTGGCGGCGTCCCGCGTGGGGCAGCAGAAAGTCCCGAGGCGTGGGGAGGCCATGGGCCGTGCGCGGGGACGCCGCTCGGGTCTGCCGGGACCCCCGGCGGCAGCCCGAGTCAGGTGCTGGGCCGGCCGCGGGCGGGGGGATCATGTGCCCGGGGCCGCTCCCCCGTGCCCGCGCGTGCGAAGGCGCCGGCCTCGGCGGGGGCTCTGCCCCCTCTGCAAACGCCACGAGGTCTCACGAGGGTGAGGCCGGGGCGGGAGGGGGAGGAGGTCTGCGGGAAGAAGCGCCCGAGGCCAGCAGCTCAGCTTTCTCCACTTTCAAGAAGCCTTCGCCACAATGGCCATCTCGCCTTAACTGACCTGACTAGAAAAACATGCCTCGTTTGCCAGCTTTTCCCTAATTGGGCTCGACCTCTCTAATTCCGATGCGTTACAGGCACCAGAACACGTTCATGAACCCTGAGTGGCCGAGCGTTAAAACAGCGCGCCCTCGTGCTCCTGCGCCCCCACGGAAACCATCCCGCAGAGGCAGCGTTTTCGCTGAAAATCAAATCTTGGAAAACACGGGGCCCTTCGCCTAACAAGGCACGTTCCCACAGACCTATTTTACACCTTACTGTTCAGTGTTCCGTTTTTGCTCAGCTTCAGTATAGGTTTTGGATTTCCAAATTAGCTGTCAAGAGTAATGATGGTTTTTTAAAAACTTATTCAAGTTTATTCAGATTTCTTAACTGTGTGTTTCATTATGCATTGAAAAATCAAGCTTTCTTCTACATGCATAAAAGTTTCAAAATTATATCCTCACCCGGCAGCTGGCTGGCTGGGTTGGCAGAGCATGGGACTGTGGATCACGGATTGTGAGCTCCAGCCCCACGCTGGGGGGAGACATGACTTAAAAAAATAAAATTAAAAAAAATTACGTGATCACTAATGACAACAGTAAACATGCTGGTAAAGTTTAAAAACAAAACCTCTTCAAGGTGAAAAATAAAAAAGCCCCCCCTCTAGATTACGGCTTTACTAACCAAAGCTTTATCTAAAACAAACTCCCCAAACCCTATCAGATTTATCATCTAAAGATTTTATTTATTTGATAGAGAGATCACAAGCAGGCAGAGAGGGGGGGGGCTTCCCCGCTGAGCAGGGAGTCCCATGTGGGGCTCGATCCTAAGACCCTGAGACCAAGACCAACCGAAGGCAGAGGCCCCAACCCACTGAGCCACTCAGGCGCCCCCCAGATTTATCATCTAATAAATTAATTGGCCCACTGGCAAAGCCCAAGCAGCCACCCTATGATCTCTGCCCCCAAGAAATGGGCCCCTCTCCAGGTTTTTTCCAATCAACCAAAGGGAAGGCCTCCTCCCAGTCCACACCCCCAAACACTTAAATGCAAACACATGCCCTCCCACCCAGCTGCTCATCTACATTTCCACCGCCAGCTTTGCATTTTAAGGCCAGGCTTGGGCTCGGCTCCCAGGCCTTCCTCCTGGAAGGCCACAGGTTTGGGGCTTCCCTGTCGGAATTCAGGGTAGGGAGACAGGAGGCCACACTGCCAGATGGGCAGCCGAGCCTTTACCGAAGGGCCGCGGACGCCAGCACTTCAAAAGGATCTGACCTGGCACGTATATTAGCAGGGGCAGCTGCTCTGATAGAATTCTGGAACAGACCGACATTGTCAAAACCTTAACCGCTCTTGGGGATTACACCCTTGCTTGTAAAAATAGTGGAGGACATTAAGGGAGTCCTCCCCACACATCCTCAGAAAGCATGAATCCTGCCATCTATTTTGGACTGTGGATCTCCACCTTCCTTTGCTCTTGGAAAGCACAGATGGCTTCTGGAGGACAGCGTGCGGAATGTGCTTCCAAAGATAAAAATGACAACGGGGCATCTGTACGTTGGCCCTAGTGCCCAGGGACTGCACACAAGTGCTACTGAATTTCCGTCTCTGCTAGGCACCCGAAGTGCACATAGCCCAGCTCTCCGCTTCCCACAGTCAAACCTGGGGGATCAGGATGACTGAGGTGCCAAGGAGTCAGGGCTGAGGCTCCCTGGGGGGTTGGGGATCAAAGGAGGGCAATTACTACAAATGAGGAGTCCTAGGCCAGACGGGCTCAGATGATTATGCTACAGATCGGCCTCAGAGCTAACCTCAGGAAGGATGGATAGGAGACTAAACTCTATAGCTGTCACAAAGAACCTGAAATTAGTCTAAGAAATAAAACTGAGCGGATGGAACTAGAGGGTATTACGCCAAGCGAAATAAGTCAGAGAAACCCCATTATCACATGATTTCACTCATATGGGGAATTCAAGAAACAAAACAGATGAACATAGGGGAAGGGAGGGAAAAATAAAACAAGACGAAATCAGAGGGAGACAAACCATAAGAGACTCTTAACTCTAGGAAATGAGCTAAGGGTTGCCGGAGGGGAGGAGTGTGGGGGAATGGGATAACTGGGTGACGGGCATCATGGAGGGCACGGGATGTGATGAGCACTGGGTCTTATATGTCACTGAGGAATCACGGAATTCTTCCCTTGAAATTTATAATACAGTATATGTTAATTAACTGATTTTAAATAAAACTTAAAGAAATAAAACTGAGATAACAAACTTTTTGTGCAAGAGTAGAACTACAATATGAAAACGTAGACAGGTGGGGCGCCTGGGTGGCTCAATGGGTTAAAGCCTTCGGCTCGGGTCGTGATCTCAGGGTCCTGGGATCGAGCCCCACATCAGGCTCTCTGCTCCGCAGGGACCCTGCTTCCCCCCCACCCTCCCGGCCTGCCTCTCTGCCTACTTGTGATCTCTGTCAAATAAGTAAATAAATCTTTGAAAAAATAAATAAAAAGTAGACAGGTAAAACACACACGCACACGTACAGGAGGTGGAAACATCTGGAAGTACACAGATGTGAGGAATGCAAGGCTACTGCCAAGCCAGCGGGACCCTGAACAGGGAGGTGTCTGTGCCATAATCCCCGGGAACTTTCAGGATATGATGTTCCGTGGTGCTCCCACTCTTCCTCCTTCCTCCCTCCTGCCCCGTTCCCCGCCTGGATTCCACCTTGCATCCTCAGCCTGGCCGCCCAGGAAATACTCCACGGTGCTGACTTTCCTTTGCTCCACAACTGACAACTCGTTCGCCGTCGCACCGGGTCACGGGCACTAACCGCCGGAAGAGGCCCAGGGGTTTCTCCTACAGACGGCTTGCTTTTCCCAGCAAGGCCCGACACCCAGAGGCCGGAACGGAAAGGACTGAGTTTATGGGGAGAAGCTCAGGTCTGCCACAGAATGCAGAGCGGGAGGCAGTGGGAGGCGGACGGAGGGTCGGCTGAGATGTACCAGCAGCAGCAGCGTCAGTGAGGAGAGCGCGGCTCACAGAAACCCACCGTCTGCAGGCTCTATGCTGTGCGTTCTACGCTCATTGTCTTACTCAACACGCAGAGGGAGCCCTTCAGGTGGGTTCTACTGATACTTAATCTGATGTGGACAGTGTGTAGATTAATAGGCATGGCTGTGTTCCAATAAAACTTTATTTACAAAACCGGCAGACACCTAGACGTTTTGGCCCCTGTAGGTCTATCCACACAGGCTCTGGCTTATCCAGCAGCTGCCCCCTCAAGGCTGGGGCCTGAGCCCAAAGTGCAGGAAGGTTAACACCTAGTGGGGCGGGCAAACAGGCCACTGAGGGACGGGAGGCAAGAAGTTGCTGGCAGGGAAATTGGTCTTACTTCCTCCCTATGGAAGTTTCTGAGGAGAGGCTACATATAGCCCTCAACAAGCAGCTGTGTTTCCTAGGAATTTATGGTCTATTGAAAAATGTACCACGTTTAATTTGCTCTTCTTCCTTTCCTGCTTTACTGCTCTTTCGTCCAGGGATCCCATGATGTCCTCCCGTAACGCTTCAGTGCACAATTTGCCTTAAGCTCTGCTAAGAATCAGTGCTAAGAATCTGCCCTCCTGACAAAGGGTCTCAGCCGCTGCAGCCACAGCCCTGCCTGGGGTCCATGCGATGACCAAGTAGCATCGTGGCCTTTCACGTCCCTTCACCTCAACGGAAATTTACTGCGTGCCACGTGCAAACTGAACGCGTCAAGACAGAGGCCGTGTCCCCTGAATATGGGTGTTACCAGACCTGAATAAAGCAGATGACATAGAGGACAAAGGCAGTCGATGCCAAATAATCTAGTCAAAGATGTAAGTGGTGGAGGGTGCGAAGAGATAGGGATTGATACGCGGAGTCTACAGTCCTGACTCTGCTTCCTGGGGTGGCTGGGTGAGGCCCTGCATTTCACGAAACTGTTTCTAGCGAGCTCCCAGAGCAGTGGGTGCTGCTGGTGAGTGGCTCCTGCTTTGAGTCGCAAGGTCCTAGAACTCGGATCTCCACCTAAACAAAGGGAACCACCATTTAAACGTGGGGAGGAGTTATTTCAAAATGGCAGAAAAAATGATCAACATCCAATTAAGCCCAAGAGCATTCTGAACGCAAACGACCAGTCAGGGATAGAAGCGACGGGTTCACGGTGATGAGCTACAGCCTTCCTTCTGACACAGCGGGAGAGAGGGAGAGAGAGGGAGAGAGAGGGAGAGAGAGGGAGAGAGAGGGAGAGAGAGGGAGAGAGAGGGAGAGAGAGGGAGAGAGAGGGAGAGAGAGAGAGAGGGAGAGAGAGGGAGAGACAGGGAGAGAGAGAGAGAGAGAGGGAGAGAATATGCGAGCACAAGCAAGGGGAACAAGAGAGAGAAGCAGACTCCCCACTGAGCAGGGAGCCCAACGCGGGACTCACCACGGGAGCTGAAGGCAGATGCTCAACCAATGGAGCCACCCAGGCGTCCCTGACTTTTCAATTCACAGCTCGATTTGCCGATTTGTGGGAGCACAGCCATTCCACAAAGAAGAAACGACTGTTAACAGTGTGATGCAGTAAACGTACCCAAAGTAATGGTAGAGAATTGTTGCAATTGACACTGGTGACTGAAAACCAAGGAAAAAGGAAAACAAAAATGTATGCGAGTCTGATTGTGATAGGAGTAGCAAATGCTATTATTTTAAAATAAATGTTTAGGGGCGCCTGGGTGGCTCAGTCGTTGGGCGTCTGCCTTTGGCTCGGGTCGTGATCCCAGGGTCCTGGGATCAAGCCCCGCATCAGGCTCCTTGCTCAGCGGGAAGCCTGCTTTCTCCCTTTGCAACTCCTGCTTGTGTTCCCTCTCTCACTATATCTCTCTCTGTTGAATAAACAAGAAATAAATAAATAAAATAAATGTTTAGGGGCACCTGGGTGGCTTAGTGGGTTTGATTCAGCTCATCATCTCGGGGTCCTGGGGTGGAGGCCCATGTCGGGCTCCCTGCTCAGCAGGGAGTCTGCTTCTCCTTCTCCCGCTGCTGCTCCCCCCCGTTTGTGCTTTCTCACCAATGAGTAAATAAAATCTTAAAATAATTGTTTAGTAACTGAAAGAGTGGAGCCACGGATAAATGGGCAGGCATGAACGCTTAAGGACAGTTCGGTAGTGAGTTAAGTCAAGGGCAGTGTTTCCATCTAAATCTGCATTTTATGCTTTTTCGGGATGTGCATGCAGAAGTAATTCTACAATTCTTCAGGATAAGAAACAATTATCCTTGCATTTACATGTCTGAAGACCGTTTCTGTATCATTCTTTATAATGACGAATGCTAGCTTTTCAGCTCCATTCACCTTATTCTACATGCTGACATTCGGACCCTTCCACTCAAAAAGAGAAAATTCTTTTTCGTGACTATTTCTAATGCCCAAAAAGGAATGTAATAATTTTGAGGCCCAATGCTCAGCTGTGTATCTGAATTCAACTGGCAAACCCTCAAGGACCATTGAAAGCAAATTCTTTTACATAAATCTGCCGTCTTTGCAGTGGCTTTCAAAATACATACACACATATATTAAGTGTACATATAAAATATCTCTTAATCTCTTAATAGAACTGTAGAAGCATTACACACCCTTGATTGGCAGCTAAATTGGTCTTCAAAAAAGTTGTGTATCTGTGCTTTTAAAATCATGAATGATGGAAATGATTCATTGGATCAAAAGTTAGTAAATCCACTCCCATTTGAAATTGTCTCGACTATAGAGATGTCCTTGAATATCTTACCTCCCACTAAAGTAAAAAAAAAAAACAACAAAACATCGATACTGGGGCACCTGGGTGGCTCCGTAGGTTAAGGATATGCCTTCAGCTCAGGTCGCGATCCCAGGGTCCTGGGATCCATCCCGATGTCGGGCTCCTTACTCAGCGGGAAGCCTGCTTCTCCCTCTCCCTCTGCCCCTCCCCTTGCTTGCGCTCTCTCATTTTGTCTCAAATACTTTAATAAAATCATTATAAAAAAAAAAAAAAAAAAAAAAACCCCGGAAAAAAGGCCAGTCTAAAAGCCTAGCTCGTTAGAAAACCAGGAAGGGCAGTTTCTGAAGTTCAACGCGCAGTCTTAGTGACTAAAGATGCAAGATGCAAAATGGCACATGCGCACCAATATGGCAGCAGGGCTCGGTGCCAGGGGCCAGAGCCTTGTCTCGCAGAACCCGAGGCGAGGACGCGTGGGCAAGTGTCCAGGGTAAGGCCAGAAGTGGCAGAGCCAAGTGAACCTGAACGGGAGACCAAGCACAGATTTGTGTCCAGTGAAGTCCCATGAAGGGTGACGTGGGTTCCATCCCACAGGACTTGTAGAAGCGGTTAAGCCATCGTAGGCACCTACGCCCCGGAACTAATTCCCCAAATTTGGCAGCCTAAAGGAACACACATTTACTCCACCATCCCTGAGGACGGAGCAAACTGTCTTCACTGCCTTTCAGTATGCCTGTGGTTCTTTGTTTAAAGCTGGATATGGGGGCGCCTGGATGGCTCAGTCTGTTAAGCAGCTGACTCTTAATTTTGGCTCAGGTCATGATCTCAGGGTTGTGAGACCGAGCTCCGCCCTGGGCTCCATGCTGGGCGTGGAGCCTGCTTAAGATTCTCTCCCTCCCTCTGCCCCTCACTCCCTCGCCCTTTAAAAAAAAAAAAAAAAAGGCTGGGCACATCGTGATGTTCTCGGTAAAATGAATCGGGATCAACAGGCTGTTAGTGGTGTCGTGGGGCGGGGGGGGGGGAGATGTGCTTCTATGATCAGGTCTCAGCCTTGTAGTTAGCCTGCAGCCCTTGGCTGTGAACGTCATAAATGACTTAGCTGTGCCCTCCGCCAGCGCCTTAAGAGATTGGAGGTGGGGATTTCCTTCCCCCCGCCGTGGTTAGATTCCGGGGACCCCCATCAGTTAGGGTGAAGTTTCTCTTGAGGGTAGGTCTTGCTCAGAAGAAAAGAATGCTCTGGCATATTTAAAAATGGCCACGTCCCCCCTCTCTCTGCTAGACGCACAAGCGATTTTTTCTCCAGTCTTCCCTGTGAGAGCCTGCTGGAGCCCCAGGAGGTAAAACTCGCAAAGCCAGGGGCCCCCCGCGGTTTTTAACTCACAGGCTGTCTACACTTAGCCTGCAGCGACTGGTCAATGAGAGTTCAGATGTTCCCACCTTGGCAGCAATTCCCGTAGAAGTTTCTGCTAATGGGTTTCAGCTCCAGCAAGTTGTGGCTGTCTGCATCTGCCCGTCTTCTCAATTTGGGGGTGGGGGACAGTTTGTCCTGTGACCTCACTTCTCTGACAGGTCTAAGAAGAGTTGATTTTTCGGCTCGTTCAGCTTTTTGTGGTTAGGATGAAGCAGTGACTGCTAAGCTCCTCACGGCCAGACTAGAAATCGGCAAGACACATTTATGTTCTGGCGGCTTCTGTGGCTTAAGAGTCCAGGCGCGGGTTAGCGGCGTCTCCCATCTTGGGGTCTCTCGGTGGCTACAATTAAGACGTTGAGTAGGCTGGTCTCACCTGAGAGCTCAAGTGGGGAAACATTTGTTTCCAAGCACTTGCTTACATGTTTAATGACAAATTTTCACTCTCCATGGGCTCTTTGCCGGGGGCCATGTTCCATTCCTTGGCACATGAGTCTCTCCACAGGGCCGCTTCTAATGAGGCACCTTCAGTGTCAAAGCCAGCAAGAACAATCCTCCAAGCGAAAGCCGCAATCTTCTGTAACGTCATCCCCTCTGCCGCATCCTACGGGTTAGAAGTCGATCCTGGGTCCTGCGCTCACGCCAGGGAAGGAGTACACGGCGTGTGACCCCCAGCAGGTGGGGCGCCCTGGGGAGGTCGTCCTGAGGTCTGCCCCCCACGGCGACCCCCCGGGGCCGTCTGATGGCACAAGAATCCTGTCCGTCAAGCAGGAGGGGCTGTCCCTGGGGCGGGCACCTCAAAGCCTACGAAGTGCTAGTTGTCCCAGGAGAGTGAGCGTCTGCCGCCTGAGGGCTTCCTTCCCCAGAGACGGGGAGGCCGCCCACAGGAGCTCAAGGTGCATGGCAAGGGGTCGGAAGGAGGACGACGCCCTCCATCCACAACGACACTTGCTCGGTAGGACAGACGAAAATGCTCAGGGTTGGCTGTAAAACTTTAAGACAGTAAAAAGAGTCACAGCAGCTTACACCTCAACACTGAAGCCCTTTCTCTGCCCGTGGGGAGTTGAGTAGCTCCGCAAAACGCCCCACAATGACCGGGTTTTGAACCCCGGCGGAGAGCTCCAAGAGCCTGCTTTGCAGTTGTTGTTGGGTAGAGGACTGACCGCCCCTGACAACACAGGAGAGTCTTGGCTTGAAGGAACCTTGCCCTATCCTCTGACAAAAACACAGGAATTCGCAGACTGGGAAACAGTGTCTCAGAGCACATGTCAGCTCTGCAACAGGCTGTGCGTCTGTGAGCTCTGTCGTCTCGGCCTGAGAGCAGGAGACCAGACCGCGCCATGGGAGGGAGGCAGGGCTGCCGTCTGTGTTCTGAGGAGGGGAAGAAAAGTCACGGAGCATTAACGTTGCCCGACTGCCTCCCAGAACTGGCCGCAGTAAGTACTCGAGATCTTGCCTAAGTCTCAGGTCCAAGCTTGTGGCTTGTCTTTTTATAAGGCACGAGGGAAGGCCAAGGTCACGGAGGTGGTCGAGGTGAGAATCAAACGTGGGTAGGTTACGCGAGAAGCGCTCTCCCCAGAGGGGAGCCTGAGGTTCATTTCCTGAATGAACAGCAGCCGTGAATGGCTACAAAGCAGTCCGACCACGGAAACGCATCTTCTCACCCCAGCGCTGTGAAGCAACAAGGTGCACATTTGAGAAGCCGGAGGCAGGTCACAGATGGCCAAACGCGAAGTCGTGTGACCATAACTGCACTTTTCAAGGAAGCATGTGGGGAGGGGAAGCCGAGAAGGAACATGTATATATACGTGTCACGTTATTTCAAACTTTGTTAGAATTTTACGTTTCTTACGCAGCACACTATATCAATAGGGTAAAATGAGAGGACTATTATTTCTGGGAGGACTACGTGCTCTGCAGCTTTCGTCCATAGGAGAGTGTCAAATTGCATATATCTAATGAAAAGAACGAAATACGCTCAGACTAGAGCTAATTTTGAAATGACTGCTTCACTGGTACTCAAGGGGCCGCGGGTAGGGAATAGGAAACCCACATTAACCTCAAGGGTTCGGCCTGTGGTTAGACGCACAGCGTGCCGGGAGATAACGTACCCTGACGTCAACCCGGTCGTGAGCGCTGCGGAAACATCCGTCTGAGACCCACCCTCCCGCACGTGTCTCGCTGTCAGAAGGGCTGAAAGACGTTAACACAGAAAACGGGGGTCCGTCAGTCCTCCGAGGGGACCCCGACGGTTTAAATGCAATGGCTCTCCCCCTGCCAAATCTTCAGGGTGCCACTGCATTGCCCTTGGTAGAGAAGGCATCCAGAGGCAACCACGTGTATAACCCGAGTTTCCCAAGCTTATGACATTTGTTTAGTCTA
>CM052801.1:4821898-4839089 GCA_028533885.1 Nasua narica | reverse complement strand
GGAGCGGGGCGGCGGAGGGGGAGAGGGGAGGGAGAGAGTGCGAATCTGTGAGTGGGGGAGTGGGTGGCGGGGGAGAGGGAGAATCTCAAGCAGGCTCCAGTCAGCACAGAACCCGACACGGGGCTTGATCTCGTGATGCTGAGGTCATGACTTGAAGTGAAATCAAGAGTCAGATGCTTAACCAGCTGAGCCACCCAGGCACCCTTCAGTGTATTTCATTTTAAATGTATGTACGTATATGTGTGTGTGGGTGTATTTTAAGATTTTGTTTATTCATTTGATACAGCAGTGGAAGGAGAAGCAGGCTCCCTGCTGAGTAGGGAGCCCCACACAGGGCTGCATCCCAGGACCCCGGGATCATGACCTGTGCCCAAGGCAGCCGCTAAACCGACTGAGCCACCCAGGCGTCCTTTAAATATATATTTTAAAGATTTTATTTTATTTTTTTTGTTTATTTTCTTAAAAGATTTATTTATTTATCTGACGAAAGAGAGACACAGCGAGAGAGGGAACACAAGCCGGGGGAGTGGGAGAAGAAGCAGCAGGCTTCCCAATGAGCAGGGAGCCCGGGGTGGGGCTCGATCCCAGGAACCTGGGATCGTGACCTGAGCTGAAGGCAGATGCTTAATGACTGAGCCTCCGAGGCGGCCTTAAAGATTTTATCTTAAGGACATACTTACTTATTTGAGAACACGCACACGCAAGCAGGGGGAATAGCAGAGGGAGAGAAGTTCAAGCAGACTCCCCACGGAGCTCAGAGATGGCCTTGGGGCTCCCCATGGGGTGTGGTCGCAGGACCCAGGAAATCATGACCTGAGCCCAAACCAAGAGTCAGGTGCTTAAGCAGCCGAGCCACCCAGGTGCCCCTAAGGTGCCTTTTTCCAAAACACATTTGACATACCTCACCAAAACGTATTTGAAGAGGAAGAATCTTTGTGATTGCTTGCACGTAGTTGCCAACAGCGAAGCAGTTTGTGAATTGTGTCACTTCCCGATTAACCAGGGTGAGGAAGAGGAGGAAGATGACGCTTAAAACTCATTTAGCTGGAATATTTTATAGGAGTTCTTGAGAAAAACTGGGGAACCAAACAGAAAAGAGTTTGAACACCTTAACTTAGGTCTGTGATCCATTAAAAAAATTTTTTTTCTTATTGGCCTATAATGCATTATCTGCCCCAGGGGTACAGGTCTGTGACTCATCAGTCTTACACAATTCACAGCGCTCACCATAGCACATCCCCTCCCCCATGTCCATCCCCCCACCATCCTAACCCTACCTCCCCCACCCCCCAGCAACCCTCAGTTTGGTTCCGGAGATTAAGAGTCTCCTATGGTTTGTCTCCCTCCTGATGCCATCTTGTTGCATTTTTTCCCTCCCTAGCCCCCTAATCTCCACACCCAGTGTGGGGCGTGAACTCACAACCTTGTGATCAAGAGTCACGTGCTCTACTGATTAAGCCAGCCAGGCACCCTGGTCTATGATCCATTATAATTATATTTAAGATTTTGTGTGTTTATTTTAGCGGGGGAGGGAGAACAGAGGGAGAGAGAATCGCAAACAGACTCTGCTGAGCACGGAGCCTAACGCGGGGCTTGATCTCATGACCCTGAGATCATGAGCTGAGCCCAGACCAAGAGTTGGATGTTTAACTGACTGAGCCACCCAGGCGCCCCAGTGATCCATTTTAAATTGATTTTTTTTATGTAGGTGAGGAAAAGGTCAGTGGTGTTCTTTTGCATGTGGATGTCTAGTTGCTCCAGTACCATTTGTTGAATAAGTTCAGTTTTTAATATTATCTTTAAAAGATTTTTTTATTAAAAGATTTTATGTGAAGGAGAACAAGCAGAAGGAGTGACAGAGGGAGAGGGAGGAGCTCCCTGCTTGATGTGGGGCTCCATCCCAGGGTCCTGGGATCCAGCCCTATGTGGAGCTCCCTGCTCAGCAAGCTCCCTGCTTCTCTCTCTCCCTCTGCTGTTCCCCCCACTTGTGCTCTCTCGCTCTGCCAAATAAACTCTTAAAAGAAAATAATAGTTGGTATTCCTCTTGTGTCCTTCTCATTAACTTGCGTGTCCCTGGCCTGAAGTTTAGTGTTTATTTTTGTGCTTGTGCCTTCCACCTTTTTACTTTCGCATCTCAACTTTTATACGTCTGTATAGAACCTGTGTATTCGTGGTTTTGAAAATTCTCTAGGGGAGGCAGTGAAGGTGAAAGGCTAGATATATCTGTGAAGATTAGCTTTGACTACATAAAATACAGAGAATAATAGTGACTTAAACAAGATAATTTTTCTTCCATTCTGAAAGAGGCCAGAGGGGGGTGCCTGAGTGGCTCAGTCATTAGGCATTTGCCTTTAGCTCAGGTCATGATCCCAGCATCCTGGGATCAAGCCCTCCATTGGACTTCCTGCTCAGGAGGAAGCCTGCTTTTCCCTCTCCCACTCCTACTTGTGTTCCTTCTCTCTCTGTGCTTCTGTCAAATAAATACATAAAATCTTTAAAAAAATAAAATAAAAAGGCCAGAGGCAGGCAATCCAGGGCCCTTATGATGGACATCAGGGACCCAAGTTCCTCCTATCTTCTTGCTCCATCGTCCTATTGTGTGACTTCTAACTTCAAGGTGTCATGGCCCAATATAGCTGCTAGAGCTCTAGCCATCACATCTGCATTCTAGGAAGGAGGAAGGGGGCAATGCATAAAGGTCTTTTTTCCCCTGAGCCAGCTCCCTTTTAGCAGCCTCCCTGGGGATTTTACACAATTCTACTTTCATATTATTGGCCAGAATTTAGTTTAATGGCCACACTTAGCTGAAAGAGGAGGTTGGAAGTATAGTCCGTTAGCCAAGCATGGTGCTATCTGGCCTGACATCCAGGTTATGTTACTAAGGAAAAAGGGACGATGGCTTTGGGTAGGCAGCTAGCCCCAGTGAGAGGTCTTTGACTCGGCAGCCCAGTGCAAGTGTGTGTGTTCCTGTCTGGTACCTTTCTCACCCAATTTTGGAGGGATTGGAGGTATGACACCCTGGAGGTCTCCCCCATGGCTAGTTGTGGAGATAAGAGGAGCCATGGAGCACCGTAGGAGGCTGGAAGAGGAATGTGCCCTCCTGCTGTCCCAGGGGTGTGCACGGTTCCCCCCCCCCCCCCCCCCCCAGCCACGGACGGCTGTGGTGAGACGGGGCAGCCTGAGAGCTTCCTGCATGTAGAAGACAGGCAGGGCCCTCGGCAGCCTGGGCAGGCCGTCAGGGAGCCCTCTGCACGCCCAGGAGAGGGTCCAGCACTAGGAAGACCACTGACAGTGGAGCAGGCTGTCCCACCCCAAAGGAGCAGGGCTGGGGCGCCTGGGTGGCTCAGTCGGTTAAGCATCCGACTCTTGGTTTCCGCTCGGGTCCTGCTCTCGGGGTCGTGGGATCGAGCCCCGTGTCAGGCTTAACAAGGAGTCTGCTTGGGTTTCTCTGTCCCTTGCCCTGTGTTCCAACCCCACACTGTTTGCCTGTGCGCTCTCTTTCTTGCTCAAATAATTAAATAAATCTTAAAAAAAAGTGTAGGGAGCACAGCAGAGAAATAAGGAGCTTATCTGGAGCCACAGAGACGCAGACCCCGCCTTGTCCCTGGCAGAAGCCACCCGTGGTGGTGTGAGGGCACCTCAGGGCCATAGCTCCCCGAGCCGAGGGCGCAGGTGACAGTCACGAGACGAGCTGCCATGGGGCGTCTGGGGGGCTCGGTTATGCATCTGCCTTCGGCTCAGGTCATGATCCCAGGGTCCTGGGGTCGAGCCCCGCGTCAGACTCCCTGCTCGGCAGAGAGCCTGCTTCTCTCCCTCCCTCCCCCTCCCCCTGGCCTCTGGTTGTGTTTTCTTTCTGTCAAATAAATAAAATCTTTAAAAAAAAAAAAGAAAAGAAAAAAAGAAGCTGCCTGGGACAGATCCAAGGCAGGGGCACGGCATGGCAGGTAGTGCTGGATTAGAGGCCCTTCTAGATCCTTCTGGATCCTTCCAGTCCTCGGCTATTTTCTTTGGCACCAGAGAATCTTTTTTAAAATCCTAATCCCAAGAAATGTCATTAAGATCGATCCAGAGTTGAAATTTAGACGGTGTGGGATATACAGATTTTAAAGAATACGAGAAGGTGCTCCAGGTTGTGCGGAGAGCCCTACACTGCAGTCTGTGCTTGCTGCACGGACGTGAGAGAGAGAGAGAGGAAGGAGTCTGGGGAGGGCCCTTGTGTCCCTGGACCCAGGAACTGTCTCTGGGCAGATAAAGGGACGAGGATCTGCAGCTGCCCACTGCCCCTCGTTGTGGGTGTGCGGGAGCGCAGGCGGGACTGCAGACGCACCGTGGCGGCGGGTTTGGGGCTTTATCAGTTGCTGGACTCCCCCCGCCCGCCCTGCTTGGCCATCCGCAGCCCAAGCACCGTTGGACTAGCCATGTCCAGTCCTGCCCTCGCCTGACCTCGCCCCCTGGCCTGCTGTCGTCCACCCCTCGGCGCTCCTGACCGCCTCCGGCCCACGGTCAGGGTCTGGAATGCAGACCCTCTGCGCTGTCCAGCCACCTAGGCCCCTGCAGAGGGCTGCTCCTTTTCCCTTCGTTCTGAGCAGAGCCTCTGACCTCTGGGCGAGACACGCGCCCCCCCCCCCCGCCCCCCAGCTCCCAATCGCAGAGAGATGGGGCAGGGCCGCTCCGGGGGGCCGGGAGGAGGCGCACGCTGCAGGCAGACGTTTCCTGGTGGCCTTCTAGAGAGCTGACTCTGACAGGGTTCTTCTTCCTGAAGCTCATTCCCGTGAGCTCTCTCTCTCCGCTCCTGTCTCCTAGTAGGGCATCCCTTCCTGCGGATCCCCAACCGGTCCTTGTCTACACAGCTGATCTTCAGAGCTAAGGTCCTGATGGGCTGGGGCTTGCAGATCGGCCAGGGGGCTGGTAGTCGGGTTGTGGGAAGTGCGTCCGATGGAGCGTCGGGCCCCGTCCCGTGGCACAGAGGACGCACGCTGAAGGCTGCTTGGGCACGGTCAGGTGCTGGGCAGCCGTGGTCCGGACCGCAGCTGCCTCGGTCGGTCGTCGGGGGGGAAAGAGCAAGGCGTGTGGGCGTCGGAAGATGAAGGGTGGGGACGGTCCAGGAATGCGGAGTATGCAGTGAACTGTGGGGCGCCGGGGAGGAAGGGAAGCTCCCCACCCTCCCGGAACATCAAATGAGCGCACATTTCTCCAGAGACCGTGGCCCGGACTGAGCACGAAGACCCTTGACTTGCAGGGGTAGAGGTCCCTCTGGGAAGGTTTGGGGACAAGAGCTCCTCGCTTAGTGGGCGAGCCGGGTGCTGAGGGGGACCGGCGAGGGGCCCGTGCCTTGTTCACCCTGCAAGCCTCACGTGTGAAAGGAGCCAGACGCACAGGGCTACCTGCTGCGCGACCCCGTCTGCCTGAATTGTGCGGAATGGGGAAAAGCACGGAGACACACAGGGAGCTGCTGGGGGCTGGGGCCGGGGAGCGGGAGGAACCCGGGGATGCCTGCCTGATGTGCTGGGGTTTCCTTCTGGAGGAAGTGAGGGTGACGGCTGTTTCCCACCCGGGCAGAGGAGGGCATTGCCCAGCATTGTGAATTTCCTGAGCGCACCTGAGTTGCTCCCTTGAAAAGGGTTACTCGTATGTTTTATGAATTTCATCTCGATTAAAAAACAAGAACCCCGAGGCCTAATAAGGCAAGTCTTTGCCAGGGGTTTGCTCGGGGCACGTTTTCCTGACGGGGGGCGCGGAGGCAGGTCTGGTACTCCCCGCGGCTGGACATCCCCATCCCTCCTCTCCCATCTGCTTCTCCCCTAGCACCTTCCTGCTGTACCGCCTCATGGCCTGGGGCCTGGCCGCCCTGCTCTGCGTGGAGGGCGTGGTCATGCTCTACTCCCCTTCGGTGTCCAGGTAAGCCGGGGCGCCGGCTCCCGGGCCCCTCGTGCGCCCTTGCTCCCGGAGCTGCCCAGCTGACCCCCGGCGGGGTGGGGGGAGCTCACGTCCCTGCCTCTGCCCTTGACGGCCGTGCAGGTGGCTGCTTGTGCACGCGGGCGTGTGCGCAGAGTTCCGGGTGTGTTTCCCCCACGGCTGGGTGTGCACACAGCTCGAGGTGTGTCTGTCTCCGTCTCGAGGAGCTTCCGCAGGCACGCTCTATTCTCCTCGCCAGCTTCTCCTGCGCAAGCAGGAGTGTTTACTGTCAGAGCGTTGCTCTTGGAAGACCTCGTTCTGAGCCTCCGCGAGCCTCCCTTTGTCATTCTCTTCCAGCTTTCCGCCTCCCTGAACACAGATGCGGGGAGAGAGGTAATCTGACATGGTTTGAGGTTCTTCATCCTCAAACTCTCATCAGTGCAGGGGTGCTTGGATGGTCAAGTCGGTTAATCATCTGCCTTCGGCTTAGGTCCTGGGATTGAGCAGGCAGCCTGCTTCTCTCTCTCCCTCTGCTGCTCCCCCTGCTTGTACGTGGTCTCTCTCTCTGTCAAATAGATAAAGAAAATCTTTTTTTAAAAAAAAAAAGAACAGTAAATCTCATCAATGCAATCATTTGGAAGGCCTCATGGTTCCTCCAAGTATGTGTATTCTAACTGCCAGTGGAAAACTGAAAAACAGGTTGGACATTGTCTCTTTGTGATTTTAGGGCAGTGTAGACAAGGATCAACACATCAGAGCCCTGAGGACAAATCCGGCCCTCTGCTTGGTTTTGTAAATAAAGTTTTATTGGAACACAGTCATGCCCATTTGGTTATGCATGATTTATAGCCGCTTTCATACTGCAGTGTCAGTTTCGGCAAGCTGTGTGGTCTACGGAGCACGAAACACTTATCGTAAATGCTCCCTGACAGAAAAAGTTTCCTGACTCGTGGTTTTCCATTTCCCCCCTCTTCCTTTTTGACTTCTTGCAGCTACTCAGTCAGACGTCTCTGAATTGGTGTTGTCTAGCTGGAGGTGAATCCTCCCAGAGTTCTGGGTAGATCTGTCCATGCAGCTGCTTTCCTGAAGAACTTTAAAAGGTCAAACACAGTGACAGTGGCTGTTAGGACGGGATGCACCTGATCGGCAAGGGAGTTACCATCCGGCAGCTTCACCCGTGCCTCCGGAGCCTCCCGGGCAGGTTGTCCCCGGCGAGAGGGAGCTGCCGCTGCGGGGCTCCCGGAGAGCCTGTGTCATGCTCTCATGCTCCCCTCTCATTCATGGCTCACTTCGTGTCTTTCTGTCAGAATCGTGGCCCTTCCTCCGCTTGTTTCTCCCCTCGAGCCTTTCCCGACCCCATGTGAGCCTTCACAGCGGCAGATGGAAACTTCTCTTAAGGGAAGATGCATTTCTTTTTCTTTTTCTTTTTTTTTTAAAGATTTTATTTATTTGACAGAGAGATCACAAGTAGGCAGAGAGGCAGGCAGAGAGAGAGGGGGAAGCAGGCTCCCTGCTGAGCAGAGAGCCCGATGCGGGGCTCGATCCCAGGACCCTGAGATCATGACCCGAGCCGAAGGCAGAGGCTTTAACCCACTGAGCCACCTAGGCGCCCCTCTAGTAAGTTTTTTAAAAAAGATTTTCTTTATTAATTAATGGGGGGTAGGACAGAGGGAGAAGCAGGGCCTCCATTACGCAGGGAGCCCACACGGGGCTCGATGCCAAGACCTGGGATCATGACCTGAGCCAAAAGGCAGACGCTTCGCCAATTGAGCCATCCGGGTGCTAAAAATAAACAAAACCTATAAAAAAAAATTCCGGTCCTTCTCCCTGAAGAGCACCCATGAAATGATTGTTATGTACAAGCATGGACCATGCAGCTTGGGTATTTTGGGGTGCCCCAGGGGCGGGACTGGCCCTCCCCCTCAGGACGGCCAGGCATAGTGCAGGGGACGTTCTGAAAACCTCACTACTTCACCGAGCGCCTCAGTCTCTATTTGAACTGCGTCTTTTTCTCCTTGAAGAGACCCAGGGTGGGGACTCCCCCATTCCAGTGTGTCTGTTTCTGTCTTTCCTTTTCCCAGCAGGGCCCTTCAAAAGGCCCCCAGTGGAATGCCTTAGAGCTCCTTCCACTGACAAGGCAAACAAACCTGGCCGAGCTCCCTTACTCTTCCTGATCTAGTGCTTATTCGCAGACCGGAGCTATGCGTCAGATTTCCTCTGGGCAGACTCGGACGTGGGTTTATGCATGGCCCTTTTCACTCGCCTCCTCCTCTCTCGGCCTCCGGAGAAGACTGTATGTTTTCGGCAAAGCCTTGCTTTCGAGACTGCCTTGGTTTTCCTCCCCCAGGTGTGAGCGGGACCCGGAGCACGCCATCCCCCACTACGTCACCACGTACTTGCCGCTGCTGCTGGTGCTGGTGGCCAACCCCATCCTGTTCCGAAAGACCGTGCGTGCCGGTGGGTACCAGGGCAGCTGGCGGGGGCCGGCCATGGGCTCAGGTGATGGCCGGGGTCCTCCCTCTGTAGTCGGCCAGGACTCTTGACCTCAGTCATCACCCCGCAGAGATGGAAGCCCATACACTTGAGGACAGGAGCAGCTTTCCTAACGGAAGCGAGCAAGCCCCTTTATGGACGGGCTACGTCGGTTCTTGGCCAACGTTTAAAGGCTCCGGGGCCAGGACCGGTGGGCTTTACGTTTCCGTCTGGGCTCATCGCGGGTCCGCCCGTGGTGCCCTTGCAGGCCCCAGGCATGCCCTTGGAAAACTGTGGAGGTCACGGGAGCGGGGTGGGGGTGGGGAAGGGACGGAGTCTGGCTGGAAGAGCGGGGAGCCTGCCTGCTCCCACGATGTGCATGGCCTGGGTCTTCCCTCCCGCGGGCCGGAAATGGGAAGAGAGCACAGGAAGTGAGTCCCGTGCGGTGGTAAGAACTGGATAAGAAGGATGTTGTGAGCCAGCGGAAAGCACTGGAAGGGCCTCTGCGGAGCCTGGGGACTTGGCATTCTGGTCCCCACCGCATCCTCACGGAAGCGTGACCCGGAGCAGCCTCCAACCCTAAACCCCTGGGTCCCTCAAGTGCGGCGTAAGAATGGAGACCTGCAGGGGCACCTGGGTGGCTCAGTCTGTGGAGCATCCTGGGATCGCGTCCTGTGTCACTGTGGGGTCCAGGGATCGTGGGGTCCTGGGATCGCGTCCTGTGTCACCGTGGGGTCTGGGGATTGCGTCCTGTGTTGTCATGGGGTCCAGGGATCGCGTCCTGTGTCATTGTGGGGTCCAGGGATTGTGGGGTCCTGGGATCGCGTCCTGTGTCACCGCGGGGTCCAGGGATCGCGCCCTGTGTCATTGTGGGGTCCAGGGATTGTGGGGTCCTGGGATCGCGTCCTGTGTCACCGTGAGGACTAGGGATCGTGTCCTGCATCATCACGGTTCCTGCTCAGCGGAGAGTCTGCTGCTCCCTCTGCCCCTCTCCCAGCGTGTGCACGTTTTTCTCTCAAATAAGATCTTTAAGAAAATAAAGTGCATCTTTTTTTTTTTTTAAGATTTTATTTATTTATTTGAGGGAGAGAAAGAGAGAAAGCATGAGAGTGGAGAAGGTCAGAGGGAGAAGCAGACTCCCCGTGGAGCTGGGAGCCTGATGCAGGACTCGATCCCTGAACTCAAGGATCATGACCTGAGCCGAAGGCAGTTTCTTAACCAACTGAGCCACCCAGGCGCCCGTAAAAAGTGCATCTGAACAGAAGGTTGATTGAGGATCAGCTATTGATTGTAGAACTTTAAAACATTGCAAGGACTCTCAGTAGAGATAGGAAATCATTGTGGGTCTTTGGATCCCTTTGTTTTCACGTCTGCATTTAAAAACAGTATATTAAATACAGCAACTTTTTAAACAGAACTGCCCGAAAATGTTGAGTTAGTTACATCAAACAAATGAAAATCACATGTCGACAAAGGATTGGAAAGAAATGCGTTACGATGTTCACTGCGCTGGTTTCACGGTGGACAGTGGCTCATTAATTTCCCTCTAACCTTTTTTATATTTTCCAACTGGTCTACAAGGAGAAATTACTAATCGTTCAATGATCCGAAACAGCGAGTGTGCATTATTAAAGATTTTGTTTGAGAGGGAGAGAAAGCTCAAGCAGGGGAAAGTGCAGAGGAAGAGGGAGAAGGGGAAGCGGGCTCTCCGCTGAGCAGGGAGCCCAACACGGGGCTCCATCCCAGGACCCCGGGATCACAACCTGAGCCGAAGGCATACGCTTCCCTGACTGAGCCACCCAGGCGCCCCAAGTGTGCATTATCTTTAAAATAGAAAATATAAACCTTTAAAAATACAGTTCTTGGGAAAAAAAAAAGTTCTTGAACTCAAAAGATCCAAATAAAATCTGGAGCTTAATTAACAGTAAAGCACTATTGCTAACCCCTTCCTCGTGACAAGCGTGAGCCTGGGCGTGTAAGAGGTCGACGTTGAAAGAATTCGGGCACGGGTCCGCAGAAACACGCTGTGCTATCTTTGCAACTCTTATGTAAGTCTACGGTGATTTGAAAGTGTGAGTTGTAGGAGGGGCGGCTGGGAGGCCCCATCATTAAGCTGCTGCCTTTAGCTCAGGTCATGATCCCGGGGTTCTGGGATCGAGCCCCACGTCAGGCTCCCTGCTCAGCAAAGAGCCTGCTTCTCCCTCTCCGTCTACCCATCTGCCTTCTCCGGCTTGTGCTGTCTCTTGCTCACTCCCTCATTCTCTCTCAGATAAATCGAAAAGGGAAAGAAAGAAAGTGAAAGCGTGAGAGCCTCTGCATCCCCTCGAGTCGGCGAGAAGCGCGGCCTGGAAGCCAGGAAGGAAAAAATGGCGGCATCGCGCCCGCACGCTCTGCTGCCTTGGGTTTCGGGCTGCCGTCCTCGCTGACTCCCTTTCGGGTCCTTCACGAGATGCAACTTGAGCATTATAGGCCGTGCCCCTCTGTTTCTTTTGCAGTGGCCTCTTTACTGAAGGGAAGACAAGGCATTTACACAGAGAACGAGCGGCGGATGGGAGCCATGATCAAGATCCGATTTTTCAAAATAATGCTGGTTTTCATCATTTGGTAACCTTTCTTCTATATGTTTTTTTTTTAATTGCTGCTGGGAAGGAATGTGCAGTCACACTTTTCCAAGTGTGACCCAAAATTTTTTGCAAAGGGAAGAGTTGTTGGAAGGGAAATCTTTGACACTGTGCCGCGGCGGTTAGCGGAAATGCACGTGACACGAGAAGGCAGGTCCCCAACGTATGAACTTGTGGGAAGATAGTCACGTCTGCTCACATCATATATAAAACCCTTGGAACGAAAGCAATCCCAAGTTTAGTTTTGCTGCATTCCCAAAGCACGTCCAGTGTTTACTCCCGCTGCTAGGGCTGACTCCGAAATAAAGCGCTCGAGCATGCTTTTAAAATGTACCCGTTTCTGTCAGTGTGGACCCCAGGATTCCTGCATCTGACACGAAATAAGGGCAATGGTACATTTTTTGGGACTCCGGTGCGGTCAAGAAGTATAGAGAGCAATTTTTCTCTCCTCCGTTTGCCCCGAGTTTCAGGTGGAGGCTTAGAAAATGGACCTGTGACCCATGCAAAACAGATGGAGCTCAGAAAGTTTTTTGCTAGCACGAATCCATAGTTTGCAAAACAGGGTGTGTCTTTGTGCTGTTAATAATTTATCCGCGAGGGGGCGCCTGGGTGGCTCGGTTGAGCAGCTGCCTTCGGCTCAGGTCATGATCCTTGAGTTACAGGTTCGAGTCCCACATTGGGCTCCCACCTCCGCGGGGAGTCTGCTTCTTCCTCTCACCTTCTCTCCTCTTATACTCTCTCTCACTTTCTCTGTCTCTCAAATAAATAAATTAAAATCTTTAAAGATTTTTATTTATTTATTAGAGAGAGAGAGACTGAGAATGAGAGGGGAGAAGGTCAGAGGAGAAGCAGACTTCCCGCAGAGCCGGGAGTCCGATATAGGACTCGATCCCGGGACTCCGGGATCATGACCCGAGCCGAAGGCAGTTGCTCAACCAACTGAGCCACCCAGGCGCCCTAAAAAAAATCTTTAAAAAAAATAATAATTCATCCGCGAGGAGGAGGTTTGTTTGAACATTGTCCTGGGAGAGACGGAAACTATCTCCCTCTAAAAACACACGCAGCCCATCATTTTCAATTTCATTGGCCTAGCAACAATAACATCATAAAGTTTAAACAGAAGATAGTGAGATTTGGGGAGGTCTCCCTCAAAAAGTCTCGTTGAGTTGCTCTTCGAACGAAACATGAGTTTTGGGTTATTTCGTTGCCTGCTTAGATCCCTTCGCGCCGACGTGCTGTCGAGTGTTAGCCTTGGAAAGGTCTGTCGGTCTCTGCGTCCCACGTGAGAGAACCAGTTACGGCTCTTAACTTCCGGACGCCCTGGTTTCTCCTGGCTGCTCGAATGGGCCCCCGTCCGGGACGTGTGGGTGCACATTTCCTGACCCCCAGCATTCCAGAGTGAATCGTGTAACCCGGGCTTGTTTTCCTTCTGACAGTTGGCTGCCGAACGTCCTCAACGAGAGCCTTTTATTCTATCTTGAAATGCAAGCAGATATCAGCGGCAGCGCTCTGAAACCGGTCAGAAATGCGGCCAAGGCCACGTGGTTTATTATGGTAGGTCAGGCTTGCTTTTACAGTTTTTTCTTGAAAAGCCAAAGTCGGAAGGACCAGAACCGCTGAGAAGTACGAGGAAGGGGTTTAAGAGGTTCCCCATCTGGCTTCGATCCGCGAGCTCACTCGTCCCGTTCGCTGTGGGCGTCGTTAGTGCAGTGGGCACAACTGTGGTCGGTCATTTCGGCACAGTGTATCCGACCTTTCCCACACACTCAGAGTATCAGGGAATTGAGCCTAAAGACCTTTTTCGCCCTGTAAAAAAGCCACAGGATCCCTCATCAGAAAGCAGCACAGGCGACCCGGGTAAAACAAATACGAGGGAGTGGCTAAGGAAATGACATGCTTTCATCGTTGACGGAATGATGTCCAGGCGTGACAAGGATGAGGCCTCTAGTATTTGGTGAAAAATGCAAGATATAAAAACGAGGCTCGTTATAGCTACAGACTCCCGTGCGCGTGAAAACGCGCTGGGTAGACATGTGCATTGTGGGAGTCAGACGGAAAGTACGTCCTCCCGGTGTTTCTGCCGTATTGCGTTCGTGACGACGAAACGAGACGGAGCCGGGAGGTGCCGGTCCTCCTGGACAGAACTGATGTGGAAGTTGCTTCAGAGCCGGGGAAGAGCTGGCTCACGGGGGCGCTCTGATAAGACCCGCATTCTCCGCCTCCAGCCCTTCGCTTTGGAGTTTGCCTCGGTTTCTTTGGTTCCCTTCAGGGGTACTTACCGCGCCAGGTGCAGGAATGTTGTCTAGACTCGTTTTTGGCCTCGGGTGCCTTCCTTAAATGCAGTTCTGACTCGAGAGCACCAGACGGAAAGCGCTTCTCTGTCGGAGAGCCAAGGCACGCTGGCAGAGACGGTGACAGGATGGGTTCCGTTGCCTGGCGTTGTGCACCTTCCCCCTTCGTCCTCCCCGTCCCCTCCCGGTGCCGTCCTCCCCGTCCCCTCCCCGTGCCGTCCTTCCCGTCCCCTCCCGGTGCCGTCCTCCCCGTCCCCTCCCGGTGCCGTCCTCCCCGTCCCCTCCCTGTGCCGTCCTCCCCGTGCCGTCTTCTCTGTCCTCCCCGTGTCATCCCCCCGTGTCGTCCCCCCCATGCCTTCCCCATGTCATCCTCCCCGTGCCATCCTCCCTGTACCGTCTTCTCTGTCCTCCCCGTGCCATCCCCCCGTGTCGTCCTCCCTGTGCCGTCCCCCCATGTCGTCCTCCCCATCCCCTCCCCCTGTCATCCTCCCCATGTCGTCTTCCCCGTGTTGTTCTCCCCGTCCCCTTCTCGTCTGTTTTCGGGCTTCCTGGAAGCTGCTGCCGGCCTTTGTCCTGCCCCAGACCCGCCGGGCGCTTGGTTCCCCCGGAGGCAGCCCGGCGGACGTGGGAGCGAGCGGAGCTGCCGCTCTAATTCCCACTCGGTGGCGCTGACCGACCCGTGTCCTTCTCTCCTGCCTCGCAGGGCGTACTGAATCCGGCCCAAGGGTTTCTCCTGTCCTTGGCCTTCTACGGCTGGACGGGCTGTAGCCTGGAGTTCCGGTCCCCCAGGAAGGAGACGCCGTGGGAGCCCGTGGGGACGCCCGCGGCGGAGGGGGCCTGCCTGTCGCCCGAGGGCCCCCGCGTGCGCTGCGAGCATCCGGCCTGCGGGACGGTGACGTGCGGCGGCGGGCACACGTCCGACGAGGCGCTGGGCATGCTGTCCGAAGGTAAGCCGCGTCTGCGCGGAGGGTGCGTCGCCGAGCCCCCGGGCGGCCCGGAAGTCCTGTGTCAGACGAGGAGGTGACGCGTGGGTGACCCAGGACCAAGCCACGCGTGCCCGGCAAGCTGGGAGCTGGTCGGACCGGGTCCACTCACGTCGCCTGCAGCCCGGGGACTGCGCCCTGGCCTCTCGGTTTGAGCCGGGGCCACCCGGCCGTGGGAAGTCCGCTCCCTTCGGACCGTCGGGGTTCAGCGCCCTGGGACCCTGGACGTCCTGCATCCGATGCGACGAAATGAGAACACGGGAGGACACACACGCGCAGGGAAGGGTAGCTCTCCAGGTGAGGGAGGCCGGCTTGCAGGCCTCCGGCTTTGCTTTCAGAGCTTTGCGTTGGCGAGAGCGGCCTCGTCGTTGTGACCAGTGGCGGTGTTTTTGGTACAGTCCAAGTTGTGACTCAGGAGGTGACGTTTTGCTAACGTGCCAGTCTTCTCCCTGTCGCGGTTCCTCATACGGCTTCGTGTTACCCCAGACGTATCTCTTGAGGGGGACGGGATTGAAAACCGCCGCTCTGCGCTCTGCAGAGCTTTAACGGACCTAATGCTTTGGGACCTCCAGGTAGATTGAGCCCTAGGAGCCGAGCTTTGGTGGCCTTAATGGTTTGGTAGCCCCCCGGTTGTTTCAGAAAGAGCCAGAGAGAACATGGCGGAAGGTCGGCAACTGAGCGTGTCCAGGGACGTAGAGGCTTCTTGGCCTTTCCTCCGCTGCCACCAGGGCTGGCGGAAATGCACCTGCCCCCGCGGTCAGCCTCTTGCCCCATCGAGTGTCTGCCCTCCAGCGGGTCTCTCGTTCTCAGCACCGAGGCGATTTGGAAATGACTTTAGACCTTGTTTTTTTCCCATTCCTACAATTCAGCTACATTGAAGCAGGGTTTCTTTCCGGATGACCAGGTTGGTGTATTCTCGGGGCCCAAATATATAACGATGACCTGACAGATTGATTCTGCGCGACGAGTCTTGTCTGGTTGTAATTGGAAGCCTCGAAGGAAAACCGTGTTTCTGGCTCAAGCGAGGAGGCGGAGAGCACGTGTTGATTGACTTTCTGTCCGGGGCAGACCCTTCATCAAGGGGGAGGGAACGCCCAGGGCAGGTGCTGTTAGCACGGCCCCCCCTCGGCGATGAGGCAGGAACTGGGATCTGGGCTGTTCGGTGTTGCTGGATTCCCATCCTGCTGCTCCACGGTGGTGGAGCCCGTCTTTGGAAGTCAAGGAAGACGTTAGAAAGGATGAGAAAAACCGTCCCAACGTGCCCCCGGCCCCAGTCACTGCCAAGAAACAATAACGAGTCAGCTTCCCCCAGCTTCCGTCCTCCCAGCGAGCTCCCAGCAGCTACAGGCCGGGAGCATCCACACCCAGCTTTTGGAGAAAGCAAACAGACCAGTAGAAACAGGATGCGCCTTCCTTCCGCCTGCGCTGTCTCGAAGCTTCCTTCCCTTCCCTCCTCCTCAGTGCAAGCCCTCGGCACGGCTGGCGGGAGGCGGTGAGTCACGGCCGTGCTGTCTGGTGTGACGGAGACTTTGTCTTTGAGATCTGAACTCCACTGGCTGGTGAATTTATGCTTAGGGAAGAGTGCGGTGAGCCAAGTTGTGAAAGATCTTGGCGTTTGGATAGTAACGCAGGCGCTGGGGTTGGCGTTCCCTGGGGACGTGCCTCAGGCTGGTCGCTGGAGAGAAGATTGGCCCTAGTCCCGTGTTGTTTTGCCTCCCTCCTGCGCTTCTGTTAAAAATTGAGATACAATTCATATGCCCTAAAATTCATGTTCATAAAGTGTACTTTCAACGTCAGTGGGTTTTAGTTTATTCACAGAGTTGTGCCATTATTTACTCCCAGGTCGTCATCACTCCAAAAACAAACACTGTACCTATTTTCAACCCCTTCCCCTTCCCTCCTCGCCTCAACCACTGATCTACTTTCCGTGTCTATGGATTTGCCTGTGGTGGGACATTTCATCCACAGGGACAAGTATTTGTCCTTCTGTGGCTGCCTTCCTTCACTTCGCATCGTGTTCTCAGGGTTCATCCACAAGGCAGCTGGAGTCATACCTCTGATCTCTATATGGCCGAATAATGCTCCGTTTTATGGGTAGAACCCTGCTTGGTTCTGGCAGTAATGACCGATGACCTCCCTCAACTCTGCCCGGCTTGTGCAGGGAGCTGGGTGGTGTGCGCACCAGAGACGGCCACCCTGGCGCCCAAGGATCTCGCAGTCCAGTGGACAAAATGCAAAAGCCGGGAAAAAGGTGCCTGGGTGACTCAGTCGGTCGGGCGTGGACTCAGGTCACGATCGCGGGGGGTGGGTCGAGTCCCGCGTATGCCTGGGCTGAGCCACGGAGCCTGCTTGGGAGTCTCCTATCCTTCCCCGTTCGTGCTCGCTCTCATAATAATAATAGTAATCGTAATAACAGAGTTAGGAAGCAATGGAAATACCAGGTTGAGAAAAATTTGGAGGGAAAAGAAAGCATATGAGGAATGCATTCTGAGGAAAGCAAGGAACGCAATCGGTATTTTTGACTGTGGAAAGAATATGTGTTCTAAAAATAGGAACTATTGATTTAAAGCCATAGTAACGTGTTGTTAATGTCTGTTGGGTCAGGCTTCTGAGGGATGTTGAAGCAAAGAGTAACTTTGCAAAGTTAACCACCAACATCCGCAAAAGTATAGAGGGCAACGGAAGGGGCGGGGTGTCGTAAGGGGGCTGGGTGCTACGGAAGAGGCGGGCTGTGGGACGGAAAGGGCGGGGTTTGTGACGGAAGGGGCGGGCCCTGGTGGAAGGGGCGGGCCCTGGTGGAAGGGGCGGGCTGTGTGACAGAAGGGATGGGGTCAGACGCAAAGGGTGTGCGACGGAAGGGGCGGTGCCCCGTGACGGAAGGGGCGGTGCCCCGTGACGGAAGGGGCGGTGCCCCGTGACGGAAGGGGCG
>CM052801.1:4785558-4813037 GCA_028533885.1 Nasua narica | reverse complement strand
CCCATAAAGCATCTTTTCCGACAGTTCCTCACTTCTTCCACAACCCAGTCTGTTGCCCACAATATCATACCTTTCTCACCATACATTTTCTCCCATCATGCCTCACATATCCCATAATCCATTCATTCTGCTGCCCTGTCCATGTCCCATAAACCCATTGTTTTCTGCCCATTCCCTACATCTCCCACAATCCATTCCTCCTCCCAGCATACCCCATGTCTCCCACAATCCTTCCCTTCTCCCACCATGCCACGTCTCCCATAAACCATTGCTTCTCCCACAATCCTTTGCCTCTCCTATAATCCATTCATTCTCCCACAATGCCCCACATCTCCCACAATCCTCTACTTTCCCACCATGTTTGAGGTGTCCCATAATCCATTTTTATTTCACCTTTTCTTTTCCCACAATCCATTCCTTCTGCTGCCATTTCCCCCATATCACCCGTAGACCATTTCTTCTTCTGCCGTTCCTCACATTTCCCATAAAAATTTTTTCTCCCATCATGCCTCACTTCTCCCATAAACCACAGCTTTTGTCACCATTCCTTTTTCCCACAATCCATTCCTCCTCCCACCATGCCCCTCCCATCCCACAATCCATTTCTCCCACCATGCCTCATGTCTCCCATAAACCATTGCTTCTCCCACCATCCCTCCTTTTTCCCCACAATCCATTCCTTTCCCACCATGCCTCTCCCTTCCCACAATCCATTTCTTCTCCCACCATGCCTCATGTCTCCCATAAGCCATTGCTTTTCCCACCGTCCCTTCTTCCCACAATCCATTTCTTCTCGCACCATGCTTCATGTCTCCCATAAGCCATTGCTTCTCCCACCATCCCTACTTCTTCCGACAATCCATTCCTTCTCCCACCATGCCCTTCCCCCCACCCCCAATCCATTTCTCCTCGCGCATTCCCGGCCCTCTTCCCTAATCTGTTCCTTGCTTCTCCCGCAATCCGTTCCTCCCGCGATTGCCCATCTCTCCCACAGTCCCGACTGTCCTACCATCTGTTTCTTCTTCGACAGTTCCCCATATCCACGCCTCTCATAATTTCTCCCACTCTTCTGTCCCTAGTTTTTCTGTCTTTTCTGTGACCCCTTGTTCTTCTCTACTGCCCTGTTGCTCTCTCAGTTATTTCTTTCCGGTAGTTGCCCGTTTTGTCCCAAAGTTTTTGATGCTTTATTTTTCTCGCAAATCTTCACATTCTGTTTCTTAGCAGACACCACTAGTACTCTGGCCCAGAACGCATTCTTTGCCATAATTCCTGTCCCTTAATACCTCGTTCGTGCCCATGATCTTGTCTTTCCCACAGTGCCCTCTCCCAGAATTCCCCTTCCTCTCCCATCACCCCATGTTCCCGCCATTTCATTTCTTCCCAAATGTAGATTGCAACGTAATTGACGCAGTGGTAGCTTAAGGTGTATAATACAGTAATTCAGCAATTTTATTCTTTAGTGCTCATGAGTGTGCTCTTAATCCCCTTCATTTCTTTGACCTATCGTCCCACCTGCCTCACCTCTGGTGACCACCAGTTGTTCCCTGTGTTTAAGAGTCTGGTGTTTTTGTTGGTCTCTTTTTTTCTTTATTCGTTTATTTTGATACTTAAATTCCACGACAAATGAAATCATGGTATTTGTCTTTCTCTGATTCATTTCACTTAGCGTTATACTGTTTTGATCCATCCATGTTATTGCAAATGACAAGAGTTTCTTCTTTTTTATGGCTGAATAATATTCCTTTTTGTATGTCTATACCGTATCTTCTTTACCCATTCATGCACTGGTGGATAGTTGACTTGCTTCTATAACTTAGCTGTGGTAAATAATGTTACCGTAACTGTAGGGCTGTATATGTATTTGAAAATTAGTATTTTTAAAAAGGATTTTATTTATTTTTTTGATAGATCACAAGTCGCCAGAGAGGTAGGCAGAGAGAGAGGGGGAAACAGGCTCCCCGCCCAGCAGAGAGCCCAATGCGGGGTTTGATCCCAGGACCCTGAGATCACGACCTGAGCTGAAGGCAGAGGAATTAACCCACTGACCCACCAGGCGCCCTGAAAATTAGTATTTTTTGAATCATTGTCTTTCAGTATGGAAGTTTCCCAAAAGTTAAAAATAGATTTACACAGTAGTCCAGCAATTGCCCTACTAGGTATTTACCCAACGTATACAGAAGTACTAATTCAGAGGAATACTTGCTCCGTGATATTTAGAACAGTATTATCTGCAATAGCCAAAGAACAGCATCAGCCCAAGTGTCCACTGACTGATGAATGGCTATAGAAGATCCGATGGAATATTACACAGCTCTAAAAAAGAGTGGAATCTTTCCATTTGTCACGACGTGGATGGAGCTAGAGAGTATTACGCTAAATGAAACAAACCCGAGGAAGGTAAATACCATATGATTTTGCTTACATGTGGAATTTGAGAAACAAAAAGAAATGAACAAAAGTAAAAAGTAGAGAGAAATCCAGAGGCAGACTTTCATCTGTGGAGAACAAACTGATGGTTTCAGCGGGGAGGTGGAGGGAGATGGGCTCAGTAAGCGCTGGGGGTGGAGGAGGGCCTCGTGCTGATGAGCACCGGGGGAAGTGGTGAATCACTAGACTGCGCATTTGAAACTATGTTGCTGTGTGTCAGCTGGCTGGAATTTAAGTGAAAACTTAAAAATAAACAGCAGGGCGCCTCCGCGGCTCCGTCAGTTAGGCATCTGCCTTCGGCCCAGGTCACGATCCCCGGGTCCTGGGACTGAGCCCTGAGCCCTCAGCAGGGAACCCGCTTCTCCCTGTACCTCTGCTGCTCCCCCTCCTTATATGCTGTTTCTGTCAAATAAATAAAATCTTTTAGAAAGATCAAAAAAATTAGCAGATTAAAAAAGAAAGCGTCTATCCCACAGTTCTTCATTCTCCCCAAGTGTTTTCTCACTAGTCCCTGTGTCTCCCATAATACATTTTCCCCAGTTTCCTTTGTTCTCCCTAATACTCCTTTCTCTGTCGTTATCTTTTATCATTTCCACAATTCCCCTTTCACTGCCATGATCTTTTGTCTTCCCCACTGTGCCCTACTTTTCTCACCATCCCCCTTTTCTCACAATGCTCTTTCCCACAATTCCCCACTCTCCTCTATAATCCCTTTGTTCACGTAATTCCATTTCTGTCCCACAATTCTTGCTGTTCCATAATCCCTCGTCTCACCCACAATTTTCTGTCTTTTGTGCAATTTTTTCTCTCCCCTAATTCTTTCTCTCCCATAATGCTTTTTGTCCTACAGTGCCGTGTCTCTCCCCCAATTTTCCATCCTCTCCACAGCTTAGTTCCCTGTTTTCTTTCCCACAGTTTTCCACTTGCTTCCACAATTCTGGGTTCTGTTTTGTCTCACAAATCTGTCATCTTCTACAATGCCGTTTCCCTCCATGCCCTGTCTTTCCTAAAATTCTGTTTCTCCTTAAGTACTCTGACCTTCCCTACAATTCCTTCTCACAGTTGCCTGTCTGCCATCATTCTCTGTTCTTCCCCACAGTTCCCCATTCTCTCCAAAATTCCCGTTCTTTGCCACAGTTCTTTTCTCTCCTGGGTTCCCTTGTGTCCTCCACAGTTCTCGCTTCCACAATTGCCTGTCACTCTCGGGATTCCTTATCTTAGCCTTTGGTCCCCGTTGTCACGTGCCCTCCTGAATGTGACACCAGGTGGCCCCCTGGGTGGCAGCTGCTAAGGAAGTGTGCAAGAGAACGTCCTCCAGGGCTCTGACTCTGGTGCACTCTCCAGATCAACGTCCGCGCCTTGAAGGCGGTCCAGGCCCAGGTGTCTTATGTTCTCTGTGGCTCGGGTGCCCACCAATTGGGCTCTCGGTGAATCCAGGGGCGACAGGCGAGGGTGCGAGAGACATCCCGTGTGCCTTCCGAAATCGTAGATGTGCGTGGGGCCAGGAAGTTCCCAGGACCCGCCTGGCCTGGCGGGGCTCATCGAAGCGAGGGACTAGGCAGGGGCCGGCCCTCGGGCCTATGAGGTTCCTGGCGTCCGCAGGCCCCGCAGGGCGCACGTCAGGTGCTGACACTGCACCAACAGAGAATTAGTCCAGATCCCAGTGGCCCCGTCGGATTATCTTCTCCGAGACTTGCTCGCCAGCACGTTCTGTCTTTGCGGAGACCTTCAAGAGCAGAAGAGAAAACCCGGGGAAACGCAGGCCCGCCGACGGGCCTCAGCGGCTGGCCCCCCGGGACGAGAGTGCGGCCCGGCTGGGCTCGGGGGTTGGGCTGCGGCAGCGCCAGCCGCTGGGAGAGCCGTCAGGGTGCACATGCGTTTTCTCCACGGAGCTTCAGGGGGAGGATGAGAGAACCAGGAACTCTTCAAAGGCCACAGGATCCAGAGCAGGCCTTGAAGTGTGAGGTCACAGGGGAGTGCCCTCAGCCCAGACCGTGATCACAAGCCACCACGTGCTGTCCCCCCACGGAAGTCCCACACAGTTCCCATGAGCTTGGGACGTCCTCGTCACCGGCGGGTGACCCTGGGAAAACCCAGTCTCTTTGAAGTGCCAACAGCTCCTCCAGCAGCAATGCGGTCATAGACATGTCTTCTAGAAGGCTTCCCAGCTGCCGCCTGGCCGCCTGGAAGAGCAGGCTCCCCGCTCCAGGAGGAGGTCTCCCACCATCCTTGTTGGCGACCCCATCCTCCTCAGGATCCGGTTGCGGGCTCCGTGAGCCGGACTCGTGGCTCCACCTGACCTCTGCGTCCTCTCCAGCCTCGTAGGACTCGTGAGACGGAGCCTGATGGACTCAGACCGCTGCTCTCCCAGACTCCTAGTCCGGCCCCCGCGAGGAAGCTCTGGCCGCTGCTCCCCCAGCGGGGGTGGGGGTCCCTGCGGGGCCATACCTGAGTTCTTTGGGTCGTATCGTCATCTTTTCCTGTAACCCAGACTTTCCTGGACGCTCCCCAGACGCTGACCCTACTGTCCCCCGTCTCCGTAGAACACTAACCTTCTCTTCCTCCGTATGCGTTCCCCATAGGTCTGCGTGCGTCCCTTTTTAAATGGCGCTCGTTCCTGCCCCTCTTTGTCCTTCTTAGTCTCACTTAGTGCCCATGTACTAGTGCTCACGTCAAGGCACTTGCTCCGCTGTGTGTGTCCCGGCAACACTTGTTTACGGAGCTCCTTCTACGTGCCTGGGTCACCTGAGCCCCTGCCGGTACTACGGTGCTCTGGTACACACATTTCTCGTCCAGTGGGACTGTCCCTCGCAGCAGCAGAGACAGAATGACAAATACAAGTGAGCGTACAATATTCCTGGAAGCCCGAGGTGTCGTGAAGAAAAACCAGCCCGGGAGGGCAGGAGTGTGGCTTTAGATGGGCTGTCGTGCATCTCTCCCTGAGGACGAGGGAGCCCTTGAGTTGAGATCTGGAAGGCGAGAATCCTACCGCTGGACAGCCGATGCCGTTTGAAGTGAGATCTGAATAAAGTCGAAGGGAGCCCCGAGAAGAGCTGGAAATGCGCCTTACAGGCAGAAGTGATGTGCAAAGGCCCTGTGGCAGAACGGGCCTGGACGTGTGAGAGAGGCCAGTGTGCCTGAGTGTTGTGAGTGAACAGAGTGTGACGTGAGTGGAGACGACAGTGACCAGCAAGGCCCACTGGTGGACGGGGGTTGGGATTTAGAGAAACAAAGGACAGTCCCTTGCCCCGGGCACAGTTGAAAGGGCCACTCTTGTTCGGTCTTCCACCCGGATGTTCCCCACGAGACCTAGAACCTGGCACACAGTAGGCATGGCTGGATTCTTGCAAAATGAAACACCGATTCCGACGCCGGTTCCACAGGATGAGCTCAGGTCCTGAAGGGAGGGGTGCTGCCGGCATGAACAGACCTTCGGGACCACGCTGTTGGCAGGAGGAATTCCGCCGATTGGCTCCCACTTTCCGTCCTGAAGCCAGGTGCCATCGGCCATGAAGAGACAAGTCAGAGGCGTTTCTGTTTGACCGGGCTGGTGGTCTCCAAGCGGTGGGACCCCTCCTGGGCTTGAGTGCAGGTGGCCGCCGACCGTGGGGTCCCATGGCCGCAGGGAGCACCCCCTGCGGCAGCTGCCCCGGCGATCCCACAGGGCCCCGTGCTCCCTGCCCCGACAGCACTGGGCTCCGAAGGCTCCCCACGTGCACGGCTGGTTTGCACCCGCTCTGCGTGGTTCACCTGCGCGGAGGCCTGCGGGGGGCGCCCGGCGGCCGAGGGGAGGCCTCTGACACGTCGACCCCGTCACAGGCCCTTCTCTCTTCCTCCCTCCCAGGTTCTGACGCCAGCACAGTGGAAATCCATGTCGCGAGTGGGTCCCGCAGCACAAGTGAGGCTGACCGTGTTCCCGAGCCCCGGGGAGCCCTGTGAGGGGGACGGGCCAGACTCGTCGCCAGGCTGCGCGTCTCGTGCTGTGCAGCGGTGCTCCGCCCCCAGCTGTCGCCACATTAGGGTCTCTTCCCGAGGAGTCTCTGCCGCGGGGGCCGGAGCAGCACCGGGAAGGACGGACGGCAGCCTCTGTGCGCGCGCCGCTTCCCTGGCCTCGCCGAGGCGGCTCCTGTAGCGCGGACGGCAGACGCGGGTCTCCGGGGAGTCGCTGAAATAAAGTGCTTGTCACCGGGCTCCCGGCCTGACTCGCGTGCTGTCCGAACACCACCCCTGGGGACGCTCTGCACCCCGTCCTCCCGGCCGGACGGGCAGGGCGCAGCCGCCGCGGGAGGACGGGGGCGGCCGGGCGGGCCTCGCTCCCCCGCGGCCGCCGGTACCCTTGCTGTGCGGAACAGGGACGCGGCCCAGGGAACCTCGCGACCCGCTCTAGGTCACTGCCTCGGCGGGACTCTGTCGGGTGGAATCTACGTCCGTCTAGAAGTTTGAGGTGTCCTTTTTACTACTGGCGCCAGTACGGTTGGGGGCGCTGCCCTCGTCAGCCCCGGGGTCGGCCCGCGGGGCAGCCCGACGCCGGCCCATCGACACCCCTCCCCTCGTGCGGCCACTCCAGCTGCCCTAGAAGAGCTGCCCAGGAAGCTGCTGGAGTCGTACTTTCAGGGAGTCGCTTGCCCGCAGGTGGGATTCGGGCACAGCCGGACGCTGGCCGCGGTGCCCGGGCCGTGCGTTCCTAGCGGTGGGCCCACCGTGACCCGAGGTGTCAGGGACGTGCGCGCGAGGTTCCCACGTGGGGCGGCCTTCTCACTCGGTTGACATCGGGTCTCCGCCAGCGTCAGAAGCCCCCCTTCCGCGGGAGGCTCCCCCAGCTGCCCGCCCGCCCCCACCCGGGAGGGCGAGATGCCCGCTGCTGGCTTTCCCGGCCTCCCCAACATCTGCAGCGGGACACGGGACCCGGCTCGCACGCCGGCTCAGAGGCCGGGCCCTGGGAACGGGCGGACAGCAGCCCATCTGGGAGGGCCGGGCACGGGGCCGCCGTGCGACCCATCCCTAGCCCGTTGTGTGTGTGGCCACCAGGTCTGGTCCTCCGGAGCGTCCTCGGAGGTCCCCTCTCCCCCTCTGTTCTTTCCGGCGTACGCTAGTCGGGAGTCGGGTTCAGAGGCTTGCCACTAAGAAGACTGTCGGGTCTGATGATCTGGTCCCCGCCCCCTGGACGGGGCATCCCGGTCAGCAGCTGGCACGGCGCCGTGACAGGTGGTGGGGGTGGCACGGGGAGCCGGGAGCTGCCCCCTCCTTATGCCTCCTCGGCGGGCACCGAGCGAGCCCGTGGACGCACGGGGAACACGCACGGGGGTCTGAGACGGGGCACGTGCCGACCCTCAAGCGAGGAGAGGGCTGCGCAGAGGAAGGAATCGAGATCGCGGCGGGCAGCCTGGTGTGCAGCCGTTTCCCTGTTCGGTGGGTGCTGCAACCCTCGGGGGTGCGAGGGAACGATCGGTGGCCGGAAAGCAGTGATGACGACCGGAGGGAGGTTTTCGAAAAGCCGCGGTGCCCGGGAGCCCCGAGCCTGGGCTGGCTGGACACGACAGAGGCGTTCGTCGCTGGGGCTGTAGTTTGGGGGGAAAACAAGGCTGTTCCGACCGTGTGATTCTAGTTTATCGCACAGTTTAGGCGGCGTTCGACGAATCGCGCCTTCCAATCCCTTTCGAGGACCCCGCTCACGCCCCCTCCCGTGTGCAGCGACTCGGCTGCACAGACCGTACCCCCAGCTGTTTGCCTGGGTTCCTCCCAGCTGCTTTCGCTGGACGGAGACTGCGGGTCCCTCGTCAGAGCCCCCCTTCGGCAGAGCGGCTCAGCGTCGGGGCCCGGTGACGCCGTGCGCAGCAGCGTCCCGCCCTCCCCCGGCCCCTCCCCACGCCCTGCCCGCGTCCTGCTCCGCGTGGAAATGCGCCCCCTGGCGGGGCTTACCTTGTCGTGCAGGAGCTGTTTGAGGAAGGGGAGCCGGACGGGGGAGGAAAGCATCGGCCACGCTGCGCGTGTGTGAGCGCGCTGCTTCTGCTTCCCCAGTGCTCCTGCCCCTCGTCCCGCAGCTCACAAAGCGGCGTGCGGCTCTCCGCCGTCAGTCAGCGCCGCCCGCACGCCCGCGTGCCCCGAGGCCTTCCAGCGAACACGGGGAGCATTCGCAGGGCGCCTCTCGGAGCCGCGTGAAGGTGCGCGCGGCGGATGAAGGTTCTGTTGAGCGGAAGCTGCCGCTGCCCGAGATAAAGTCACGTCCGCTTTCCTCTCCGCCTCAAGCATCCCGTGTAAAGCTGCGGCTTCCCACCAAAGCCGCACGTCCCGGGCGCCTCCGTCCCGGGGACCCTGACGCGCGCTGTTCTCCCCCTGCCATCCACGCTCCTGGGTCGTCCCCGGGACCTTCGGCTCCCACCGTGGGGGACCTACGTGGTCCTCTGGGGAGTTGGAGAAAGCAGCGGGCCGGGTCTCCCACGGAAAGCACCAGGGCCCAGCTCTCGGCGTCCGTCTGGTGCAGGCTGGAGCCGGAATCGGCGGGAAGGACACCGTGACCCTCTCGGAGACTCGCCTGGCGCAGAAGCACCTGAGCCCCACTCTGCCTGTCGTCCTCCCGCCTCCTGTCTGGTCGCGGGGGCGGCAACACCCAGCAAATCTGGAACGCCTGCCACCCGACTCCCGGGACGGCAGCAGCCGCTGGCGTGTGGCACAGACCACACGGTCAGCCCTTGGTGAAGGTTCGTCTGCGTCACGGGGTCCCCCGCGTCCTGTGACTTGGGGTTCTTCGAGTGCTCAGAGCTCGTCCGTTAACTCGAACCCACCGCACCCACCCGCCGAGACGACTCTGCCCGGACTTCGGACGACCGCCAGCCCGAGGTGACGACGGGAAGGAGGAGCGCGTGGGTGCGGGCTGCCCTTGGAGAGCCCGGGTCGGCCGTGCGGGGGGCCGCCGGACCCCCCACCGGACCCCCCACAACACAGCCGTCCGGGAACGAGGCACGCAAGCTGCGTCCGTGCAACAGCACCGAGTACTTCGTCCGGGTCATGGCCCGAGACTTAACCCGCGAGTGCAAGGAGGCACACCCACCAAGGTCTCTAATATCAAAATAGAGCAATTTATTCAAGACACTGAGTATGATCTGTTGATTTTTCTCTTGAAACAAATGAGCTACAACGCCGAAGGTGATTCGTTTTCTCAGAGCGTGAGGGTGAGTGGGGGTGGAGAACAGAACAGGGTCGATGTGGGTGAACAGAATGCAGGAGATGCAGACAGAGGACCACATCTGGGTGCACGTCTGACACAGACAATAAAAACTGCAGAAGCCAGAATTCAAAACCTTAGCGGCGGAAGGAACATTTCTGCATTTGACAAGAAACACGATTAAAAAGGAAACAGGTGGAGCAGAAGGTTAAAGACAACAGAGCAGACCCTTCCATTTGACAAAGTGCACTTCACTGGGCCCGTGATCTAGGTTAGAAAGAACCCTCAAGTCCTGTGGGGTCCGGAGGGGGACGCCCGGTCCCCACTGGCCCTCTCGGTCGCCCCGCCGCAGGGCGGCATCCCTTCACCGGATGAGCTTGCAGGACACGGTCTCGGTCACTTGAAAGCCAACCGAAGGTTCATGAACGATCCTCGTGTTGCCGTGATTGCGGACTCAAGGTTCCGTTTGGTCGGAGACGGAAGCGTTTACCCGCGACTTCCCCGAGCGGTCAGCGAGGACCCGCAGCAGCTTCACCCGGCGTCATCCTGCGAGGGCGAGGGGCCCCTGCTGGCTTTCCGGCCGCGGGGCGAACGCGAGAGGGAGGCTCCAGGGTCGCCGTCGTTGGGTCGAGGGCGGGCCTGGACCGAAGGGGCCGCGCGCTCCCGGTTGGTCCCTCTTTAGCCCCGCGAGGAGCTCCTGGGCCCCGCGGCTCAGGACGCCAGGCCTCCGTCCTCCCCAGCTCGGCGCCTTCCTGCACGCAGGGGTGAAGCCTGGGTTGCGCAAGGCCTTGGAGCCTGTGGCCCCCTGCGCCCTGGTCCTCCAGCGGCTGAGCGTCCTCGGGAGGCTGCAGCGTGGGCTCCCGACCTCCCTGTGACGTCACCCAGTGAGCCCCTTACAGGATGTCCCGACCATGGGGCTCCCCTCAGCAACCCGCGCCTTGTACGGGTGACGCTGGAACTTGCGGTAGGGACTCGAGATGGTGTGGGGCTGGACCCCCAGCAAAGGGCGTCCCCAACCCAGCGACGCCTCGGGGCCAGCGAGCAACCACCTGCTCTCTTTCAAGGGGGGAGCGAGGACCCCGTGGAAGTCGGACCCCTGGGCTAAGCACGGAGCCCGCGGAGCCGGAGTGGAATTCCCGGGTGGTCTGCAGAGCACGTCGGGGGCTGGTGCAGATGGGGCGTCAGTGAGTCCCGCATCCGAGCCGGTTAGCGATCTGGGAAGGCCCAACGCTGTCTGGTCGCCGGGCCGGTCCCGCGCCGAGCCCTGGCTCTGCCTGCCTGGGGAGGGGGGCTGCAGCTGCGCAGATGGATGCCACCCTGTGACCGACATCCCATGTCAGTGCCGGGACCCAGCGGACCCCCGCCCCCGGGCCCTCTTCCTCATCCCTTCCTGTGCCCGCTGGGAAACGGAGGCGGCAGCGGAGGTGGCCTCCTCGCTCGCTCCTTCCCCACTGCTCACTTAAAATCCAGGTCCGTGCCCGGCTACGACAGCAAGAGTACGAAGGTCACCTGATCCAATGAAAGGAAACTCCTCTAGGAACACAAAGCCATGTTTAATTTTTTAAAAACAGTAAAAAGATTATTTAAAAAAAAAATCTTTCTCCTATTCTCTGGTGAGAGAAAGAAATTATGAAGACAGCAGAAATTATTAGTGACGTTTCTACCTATGGAATTCATCTCCGGGACTGGACATCTGCCTTCCCCGTTCATTTCTGTCAGTGGGGGACCAGGGCCACCCCGGAGCGCTCTATGTCCGCGCGGCGAGGACGGGCCACCCCGCTCTCGGCATCTGCAGCGCCGCCCACGAGCTGTCGAGGGGACACTGAGCCCAGCTGTGAGTTGTGACGGCGTCTTCAACGCGTCTGGTCTGGGGAATGCTTCCTAGGGTCAGAGGGCACCGTGCTTCACCTCCCTCCCGCCGGCTTCGGGGGCGCACACGCCCGGTGAGATGCAGTGCTCTCCTTTGAACCCGAAATCTTGGGGCTCGCGCTCTCCGCGGCAGGGCGATCCCGTGACCCACGCACTGGACTGACCTTTCCCCACCTGCGCTTCTGACCACCTTTCACGGAGCTGAAGGGAAAGGAAACAGCAACCTCAGACCCTGCCTGTGTCTTCCTAGAATTTGTTTAAAATATGAATCACACAGAGCTCTCTCTGTCTGATGGTCATTTTAGGATTTTAAAATTGTTTTAACATAAAAATATTTTTTTTTTCCAAAAATACTCCACGCTCTCTCTAAGTATTTTTTTCTCCTGTAAAAAGTCCCCCTGCCCCGCCTGCTATAAAGCACTTAGTACGCGCCGAAAGTGCCCTTGAGACCGAAGATCCGAAGCAACTATGAGAAAGGGACAGAGAGAGAGTGAGCGAGGGGCGGTGGGGGCGGGCGGGGCGGGCAAGCTGTCCTTCCCGGATCTTGTCACGGTGTCCACGAGGCAGCATCTACAAGGGCGGACTGCACAGCAAGACCACACGGAACGAAGGAGGAAGGTGCGGGCGCTGGGGGCAGACAACGGGAAAGAAGGGACCAACCACAAACAGTTTCCATCTTAGACTGAAGGCCCCCAGACAGGATTCCAGCCAATAGAAAAACCACCGGACAAAGAAGATGCTAGAAAATAGAAAGTGTTGGGATTACAAAGTCGCGCATTTCATCAGTACAAACGGGTCTCCGAACATCCTTTGTGAGAATCACTGTAGTGTCCAAATTGTCAGGGAAAAACAAACCCGCCACGTGGAGGAGAGTCCCCTCCCCCTCTTTTGGTTTATCACAGCATTTTTCTCGTTTTTCCTTTTTTTGGCACAGCTTTTTTTTTCCTTTTTTTTGTTTTGTTTTCCCCCTCCTCCTCTTCTCCTCTCGGCCATCAGAGCCTGTCCTGGATGGAAACCAAACCATGCACTGTTTACTGGTGGCTTCGTGCTTCCCAGGCTGAGTGTTCTGGGTGGAAACCATTCTTTCCCCCTCCGACAGGACTGTGTATGTTTCTGTTTTAAACTTCTCGATGAAGGTCACGAAAAAATAGAGGCTCCTGTGGCCGGGGGGGAGCTGATCTCCAAGTACACTCTAATGCAAGTCAGGTTCGTACGGTTTGGGAGCGGATACAACTGTGAGGACGCTGCCACCCCACAGGTTCGCTGCTGGTCCGTTAGGATTCTCCTCTGAAATGTTTGTGTTTACTTCCGAAGATCTAAAACACACACCTAAAAGGAAAGAGGAAGTGCCTGTTATTTTCACAGACACCACCAGGATGCCTTTCGAGCCCCTGGCCCAAATCTGGCCCGTCGCCAGTGTTTTGTAATGTTTTACTGGCACAGAGGAAGATCCCGAGAACTCGAATAAGCGGCTCGTGTCTGAGCTCGTGAGCCACCCACCCCGGCAATCGGCACTGCTCCAAAGAGCCAGGTCAAGGGCGCTGCTCAGGACAGGCGGGGCTGGACGCTTACGTGATGGGGAAGGTGACCACTCAGGCCTGAGCACAGGGCGGCTGCGAACACTGGGGGCCCCCCGCTGACGCTCAGGAAGCCCGTCCCCGCTGCCCCCGCGCCTCCAAGCTCAAGTACAGGAATGAATCAAAAGCTAGCCATCTCACGGGACCAGAATGGGACCCCCGGGAGCCAGGAGACCGTGGAAGGAAAGGCCCTACCTTTACCACCCCAGGGCCCAGGCCGGGGCAGCAACACGGAACTGAGGCAGGAGCGAGTTTCTCAGCCCCAGTGACACTGAGGGCCAATTCTTCCCTGCTGTGGGGGCCGTCCTGGGCATCCCGCCCGCCCCCCACAAAGTAGGGAGAACCACGGATGCCTGCAGGCATTGCCCCGTGTCCTCAACGGCAGAATCCCCCCGGCTGAGAGCAGCCAGTCTCCCTGAGAACCAGAACGACAACCCAGGAGGGAGGAAGAGGCTGCTGTTGGCTAGTGGGGCCCCCCAGTGGGACCCCGCCCCGGAGCTGCTTCCCCTTCAGTGCCCGCTGTGCGCCAGGCCCTCCGAGACCCGGCCCCGCTGCACCCCCGCCCACGCAGGCGTTCCGGCTTCCCGCCCTCGCCCCTCCCCTCCCCCGTCCGCAAGCCACGGGGCCGCTTACAGAGCCGTCGGACGCACTGGCGCCCACTTTGTCCCCGCGGGCGTTCCAGCACACCTCGAAGATGCCGCCGGTGCCTCGGTAGCTGTGCACGAGACTCCCGCTCTGCAAAGCAAAGCCGTCGTTACTGGGAGGCGAGGGCGCGCGACGCACGGATGCGCCTCCACGCGCCACTCCTCGGGGCGGGGCCCCCAGACCATCACCGTGTCATCACGCACCGCCGGCCCCTCCAGTTTTCAAACACAGAAATTCCGACAATTTGAGGGAACTTTCTGGTGGCTGGAAATCCGTGCCCTTCAGACCTCCTACCACCGGGAGCCTCCGTGTCGCACGGCGGCCCCGGCGAAGCCGAGCGTCCCTCACGCCCCTCCCCGCCGGCGACCGGCGGTGCCGCGTAGATGGGGGGCAGCGCTTCAAGCAAGGAACAAGTCACCAACGCTCCAGGTTTGTTTTATATTTAGAGAGGGGCCCTATCTCACGGAGAATTAAAGTGAGCTTTAAAATGTCTCAAAGTGGGGGACGCCTGGGTGGCTCAGGTTAAGCAGCTGCCTTTGGCTCAGGTCATGGTCCCGGCGTCCTGGGATCGAGTCCCACATCGGGCTCCTTGCTGGGCAGGGAGCCTGCTTCTCCCTCTGCCTCTGCCTGCCTCTCTGCCTGCTTGTGTTCTCTGTTAAAATAAATAAAATCTTAAAAAAAAAAAAGTCTCAAAGGGGGCGCCCGGGTGGCTCAGTGGGTTAAAGCCTCTGCCTTCGGCTCAGGTCAGGATCCCGGGGTCCTGGGATCAAGCCCCGCATCGGGGTCTCTGCTCAATGGGGAGCCTGCTTCTCCCTCTCTCTCTGTCTCTCTCCCCACCACTTGGGCACTCTTGCTCGCTCTCCTCTCTCTCTCTCAAAAAAAGAAAAATCTAAACTATTTAAAAAATAAACTCTTTAAAAAAAATGTCTCCAAGACTGTTGTGATTTATAGAAAGGGGGTGAGCGGATTTGACGAGTTTCTGACAGTAGACAGCACCTACAAATGATGTCCACAGATCTGTCCGGCAGGATTTCCAGCAAGTGTTTCACGAAGGGACTCGGGCACGCTGTCCCTGGGATGTGCTGTCCAGGACGCCTACCCAGGGCTGCGAGGCTCGGCTTGGCATCAGGCGGCTTCACAAAGGGCCCACCGTCGCCTCTCCTTCCCCAAGAGGGTGCGGTTTATGTAAGGCAGTCCCTGGGAAGCCTGGGGTCTCAGTGGACCCCGGCACCCCTATGCTGGTCTCCTTGGCCCATCCGCCACTTCCTCCTGCTCCTAGGGGGACTGGACTTGAGAATGAAATCCATCTGAAGATTAACAGAGCCCAAGGGAAACGAGAAGGTAGGTCATACATAAAGGGGAGCAGGGAAGCCATCTGATCCATCCTGAGATCCAACAAAATGGATTGCAGGCTATTTTCAAGGACTCCTAGCATCCCGCCATCTCCCTTCCCTTAGGAGAACCAAGAGCCGACTGCCCACGCCCGTACTCCCCACGCTGCTAGTCCTGTCCATCCTACTCTCCCTGCACTCAGACCTCTGCCGTCCTCCGCTGCGGCCAGAGACCTGCAGCGGCTCCGTGTAATCACATAGCGTCTCCTCTGAGTTCTGAGGACAGGACAACCCGTTGTTGGCCCATCCTTTGCTACCCAAAGTATTTCCACTCAAGAATCATTAAATGGCATGAGCACAGCACACCGCTGCTCCTCTGGACTCCTTCACTTGCTCCGGGAGCCACAGGTTTTGGTGGGGGGCGGGGGGCGGGGGGGGGCAGGGCTGGCCCCTGGAAACCTCGGCCGGAAGGAGGCCTGTCCACCCCCAGCCTCAGCCTCCAACGACCGTGTCTCCGCAGCGGCCAGTGCCCTCTGAGAACAGGATGGGGTGGGCGCAAGGCTCGATGCCCGGAGGTAAGCCCGGGGGTACGACGGGGGTAAGCCCGGGGGAAGAGGACGCACAGCCCACGCTGAGCCCGGGGTCTGCCCGGGGAGGGAGGGAGGGCTTCGAGCCTTCGTCTGCGGCTGCTCGAGCACAGATTGCCCGAGATTCCCCAGTCGCCGCTCCCAGCCTGGGTCTCCGGAGACGCTGTTTGGGCCCTCCCTTCGGAAAGGACCGGCTGCCAGTAACCGCGGGCATTACCTGAGTGTTCCAGATGTGCACGCACTTGTCAAAGGAGCCGCTGGCCAGGTACTTGCCGTCGGGGCTAAAGGCCACGCTGTAGACGGGCTCCTGGTGTCTGGTGAGCGTGTGAGTGCACACGCCTCGCTCCACGTCCCAGAGCCGCACCGTGGAGTCGAACGAAGCGCTGAGGACGGGAGATAAAACGTCACCACGGGAACACGGGGCTTGCTTTCCGTTTCCCGAAGATGTTCAACGGGGATCACGAGCGCTGCTTTCCAAGCTCTCAGGTTTCCAGAGACCGCAAATGGGCACGGCTTCTCCAAAACGGGAGTCGGACCTTCTGAGAACAAGGCCCCGGTTCTCAAGCGGACCTTTCCTTCCTTCCGTCCGCTCGGGGCTGTTCTTAGGGACACGAGCTGCTCTCCCCGTTACTGTCCCTGCATTTCCTACAGATGCGAATGACAGACGCTGTCGGAGAACAGTTACCGCATCCTCTAAGTGCTCCCGTGTCTGGAAGATACCATCTACTGTCAGCAGCCGAAAGGAGACTGATCATTTGGAAAAAGAGCACATCGAGTGCATAAAACTCAATCCGACGGAATAAAAAAACAAACGCATCCAAATACACGCCGCAAATCTGACTGTTTTCCACTGGGAAAGAACGGCACACCGCAAGCTGTTCCCTGGCGCCTCTCCACGGGTGCTTCCCCTCCTACCTGCTCACTACAAGGGTCATTCGTGCTCATCACGGGTGCCGTGCAACACGGGAGTACCTTCTAGGTCATCACAACCGACGGCACTGTGTTCTTTAGCACACGAATTTAAAGTGGATTTTAGGACAATGACCCGAAATAAAGGAATTATGGTCATGTTCTTGTGGTTCGAGCCTCTCAGTGGACGTAGGTCTCCCTTCCAGGACTTTCTAAGAGATGGCCCTGGGTCGAGCCCTTGTAGCAAACGGGAGTTCTCACCTCTTGGCGAGGCTGGCCACCCCACCACTATGCTGCAAACGCGGGGGTTCTCCCCGATTGCCTGCTGTCGCCTGTGCCCCAGTGCCACTCTCTGCCACTGTAGGAGCAAGCCGGAGCGGTGCTGGGCACGAGACATCCCCGCCACGTCTCCTGTCTTCCACACCCACACCGCTTCTGACTGCGGTCTCCAGACCCCCGTCACGCTAGCATTCAGTCTCAGAACCTCCTCAGTTCGTCTCCTAAGTGTTGTCTTGAAAACACAGTACCTAGGGTTCACCGTCCCCCCTGCCTGGGGCCCAGCGAGCACCGGAACAAACCAGTTCTGGCCCCACTGGCCGCTCCAGTCCGGCCGGTGCTGGGGCCCCAGGGGCCTCACTCTGTCAGGGGCTGGTCAGGTCTGGCTGGAGCTGGGGGGCCCTGTGTCCTCGCTCCGAGTGCTCCCCCCCCGCTGCTGGAAGGGAAGCCAAGTAACCGAGCCTAATGTCTGCACCGAACTCCGTTTCCTTTCTCTGTCTTAACAGAAACCTTCACCAAAGCCCGGCGCTCAAAGCCTGGACATCCGACCAGCGCCTCCTGCCAACGTCACAGTTCAGACGATCCCTGCCTCCAGTTCGGTGTCACCTCAGTGTTGCGGGTGCTTTCAAAGCGAGCGCACCGCGTCCTTTGGTTTGGAAGGGCATGCGCGAGTTGGCCACACACCTCAGTGAAATGTCCCGTCCTCTCTGGCTACGACTAACTCTTACTGGCCGCGGGCCAGCTCGGCCGCAGTGAGCGAGGCCGCGATCAGGAACGGCGCATGGGCCGGGGTCCGGAGGCACTTTACCTTGCTAGCATGATGTTGGAATTTGGGTTGCTGGTGGCTGGCCCGGTGGGACTCCACTTTATGGTGTAGATCTCTTTGCTGTGAGCCTGAAGGTCGTGGACACACGTGTCCTGCTTCATACTCCAAATCTAGAGAACGGAAGAGGGACAATGAGAGCAAACGCCGTCTCTCCAGCCAGGAGCCATTCGCCATCACTCTCGCCGCGAGCTCCTGCGAAGCCGGCCGCCCGCTGGGGAGCACGGCCGGCCCGTCCACGGGTCACCCGCCCGGGGGGGGGGGGGCAGCACGCCAGGCCGCCCCTGTGAGCAAGGCCACGGGGAAGGGAAGGCGTCTCAGCAGGACCCTCAACACATCAAGAGGAGTGAGCTGCAGGACAGCGACGTCTAGTTAGAAACAAGGACAGAGCCCAGAGGCAGAAAGAGGGCCGGGAACAGTCATCCGCAGAGGAGCATGAACGCAAGCTCCGCATGGAGCACGTGGGGCTGTCGGGGATGAGAGCCCGTCCTCTCAGACAGTGTTACCTTCAACGTCATGTCATCAGAGCAGGACGCGAGCAGCATTCCAGAAGGATCCCATTTGATGGCATTGACCTCATTCTGAAAGAGCAAGGGGTTTGGAAGAGAAAGGCTGGGGGCAGCTACCACAGCCTTCCAGCAGGGGGCAGCAGAGCCTCGCCAGCGCCACCGGGAGCCCGGCCGCCAGTGCGGCCGCATCTGCAAGGACACTGCTGAGAATCCGCAGACTTGCCCCTGTTTCCTTTTTCCTTTATTCTCTCTCTCTCTCTGCCTTCCACGTTTACAGACAAGCACAGCCATAAAGCAAACGTCACCAGCCACCCTCATCTACGTTTCTCGGAGGAAAAAAAAATCACTCCTATGGAGTCATATGAATTTACATATAATGCAGGGCAGTGCAAAAAACGAGTAAGACTGCGGTTATTTCAAAACTGATTTTGAAAACCGCTTTCCTCCATGCTTTTAACACCACGGCCCCCTCCTGTCTAAATCCACACAAGGCCCCTCTCTTCGTGCTGGGGAGCGGGGGTGGGGGCAGGCAAGGACTGGAGACCCCAGGTACACAGGAGGGTTTAACCCAGGTTGCAGACGGGATCAAAATGAGCCAGGGCTAACTGTTCAGAACGCACCCACAGACAGAATCTCTGAGGGGCAAGCGGCTGGAAGTCCAGAGCGAGCAGCAAGTCAGGTGCCACACCCAGCACGGGGAGAAGGTTCCAGCACACGGCCGCAGCGTGCTGGGGGAGCAGAAAGGAATGAGGCACTGCCTTCCAGTGAGCAGCCCCCTGGGTGGGCTGAGGACCGACGGAAGACACGGGTATGCACGTGTGCGCTTCCACGTGTGCGTGAGAAAGATGCGGAGCCCAGGGGACCCTGGGCCCCGAGCACAGGCGCTGCCCCGGGGACAGGCCCCGCCGGCACAGGCGGCCATGGGCGCTCTGGCTGCAGCCACTGAGGGGAGACCCTATGGGCACATCAGGGACGTCTCGGGAAGAAAAGAGGCTCAACTACATTTAGCTTGGGTCTCATGCGGGATGATGAGTGGAGAAGACCCATTTAAAGATGTGTGATGGTGGCAGGTCCTAAGAGGGAGAGCTGGAAGCTGCAAAGACCTCTTTTAAAAGCTTTGAGAGAGTGCAGGGTCAGGAGAGAGGAAAACACTGGGGAAAAAGGAGGGGAGTCACTCTAGAGACATGAGATGGTAACAGGAGAGTTGAGGCCTGCGTTCCAGAAGCAGTAGCCTGGAGGGCAGACACTGGGAAGGGCTTGTTCCCTGAAACGAGCTGGTGCTGAGGACAATGGTGTTGGTGGGCAGGTCTCCCAGGAGGGCTGGGGGCTGGGACTCGGAGGCTCCAGGGGTCCGACAGGGAAAGGCAAGAGCCTGTTGTGCGTCACACTAAGGATCTGATGAGCCTCTGAGCTTCTTGGATCAGGTGTGGGTATTTCCCACCAAATCTAGGAAAACGTGGCCATGAACGCCTCCTATGATTTTTGTGTTGTCTCCTGTCTCCCCATCACACATACTGGCAGGAGGACTTTGTACAGTCCGTGGGCTGTGGTGCCTCTCTGAGAAAGTCTGTTCAAGATTTTAGCTGTTCTTTGTCGGCTCATTTCTGTGATCTCGCTAATTTCCCTAACCTTCCTGCCGTCTCCCACCTGCTGCTGAACCCCCCGCCCCAGAAGACTTTCCTTTCAGACTCCTACCCCTCGGCCCTCAGATTTCCACTGGGCTGCTTTTTAAGTATATAGTTTTCCTTGCTCTGCCAACGCTCCTCCTCTCCAAGCCTCCTTTCCTTTAGGTCCCTGTATATTTTCACACCAGCTACTTCAGAAAGTCTTTCCTGCAGCATCGGGCCCTGCCTCGTCCCAGGGTCGCTCCTGGGGCTGCCGCCTGCCCACGGGGTGAATCCAGCACCGGCGGTGCCGCGAAGCAGCTTCTCGGGGAGCAGGGGCCCGTCGCCGAGGGGACACTTACCGTGTGTCCTTGGAAGGTTTTGACCGGGCGGTCGCAGCCGAGTCTGCACACGTGGATACACATGTCGGTGCTGCAGGAGGCGAAGGCAGTGTTGTTCTGCCAGTCCACGTCGAGGGCGGGCGCTGCGGGGCGGGGACAGGGGACACCTGCACTGACGGCGGCTGCGCACGGCTCAGCCGACCGAAGATAATCCGCGGCAGGGTCTACAGGCCTTATCTAGTAACGCCATCCACGACCTGCCCAGAGCGGGAAGACCTCCTGTGCACAGCGGGGGCGCGGGGCAGAGGCTCCTGGGGAGCCCAGGACAGCTGCCGCGCCCTGCGGCCTCCGAGTCTCGGGCCCCCCGACACGGGGAGAAGGGCTCCGGGGGAACGTGCACTGCCTGTGGTTACACCTCGCTGCTTCCAGAAACATCCCTGTGCTGGGCTGATCGGCTTTGTTGTAGATGGGACGAAGAGACAAGGAGATGAAAAAGATTTCCTATCCCATATTCAAGATATCCTGATGTTTAGAAATCTCCTGCAACACACTAGTGCCGCCCACCGACTGGAGGGGACTCGCCACCCTTCGGGGACACGACCGGGCTTAGGGCTCAGAACGTGGGATGAACACCCTGACTCCGAGGCCCAGGCGGCCCCAGGAGTTCCGCTGAGGGTTTGGGGGAAGGTGATGGATTGTCTGCCCCCTCCCACCCCCGGCAGTAAGCGGTGCCCCTGCTCTGTCACCTCCCTGTTTCCAGAAGAGAGTTAGGTTCCCACAAGCCCCCATCACACAGGTTTCATCAACCGATCAGGGCACCACCATGTCTTGTGGGTTTCTTCTAAAGGCAAGTCAGCCCTGAATCGGGAGAAGAATCCCCGTTACTCAGGACAGGCCAAGGATCAGACGGCCGCCCCCCTTCTTTACTCTTGCCCGGGCAGAGGACTGCCCGGTGGCCCCCATGAGCTTCCTGGTCCCGCTCCCTCCCCGAGGGCACGCCGCCGGCGAGAGCGAGCACTGGGAGCACCCCTTTCTGTGCCCGGCCCGGCACCGGGTTGCTCGGTGGCCCCATGATTCTCGGCACACACCCCGCACGGACACAGCGTGGTCCGAGGGACGAGCCCGTGAGCCGAGCGGAGACTGCAGCGGCTCTTGCTTCCAACACTGCACCGGTGGTTCCCGAATTCCGGGGCCGCCCTCTGAGTTCAGGGCATGCAACGCATACACATGTCCCGGACGATGTGGGGGGCAGCTCTGGGACAGCGTCCCGCACCTTCATAAAATGAGCACCCGCTAGCATCCAGAGGCATCTGGATGGCATCTCTGTACCCGGGTGGCTGGTCCCACCGAGGGGGCCCCCGGCGCCCCCAGGATGCTCTCCCCATTCGGCGTGGGGAAGCTACGGGAAACCAGGCACAGCCACTCGGGTCCGCATGCCCTCCGCCCCCACGAGGGCCCGTGAGGTTCGGCAGTCGGCCCTGCTCCAGCGCAGTCCAGCTGTCTTGGCTTCCTTTTTTAAAGTTTAGTTTTGCAGCGCTACCGTTCATCCCGGCTCCCCCAGCGGCTGCGCTGGCGGCTCCTAGGAGCGGGAGAAAGCTGGTGCTGGCACGGCGTCGGGGCTGGGTCACTTCATCACACGGGTGGCTCTGAGCGAGCACGCCCCGGTCAGATCTAGAACCGTGCTGCCGCCACCAGGAGTGCCCTCGCGCCGCCCCGTGCTCCCACCGCGCCCTGCCTGCCCCACCCCGACAGCCCGCTCCACGCGTGCCCGCGCCGATTCCAGGCCCATCTCAGGAAGGGGCTGTGACACGCCTCCGGCAGGGGACCTCTGCACCCCGGCTGCTTTCACGCGGCAGCCGGCCCTGCAGCTCTGTCCAGCTGCTGCGTGCCACCAACGGTCCGCCCCTCACGTGTCCCTTCTTACTGCCGAGGGCAGCCCGAGGTCGGGCTCGAGCCAACGCTCCCTGCTCGGGGTGACGGACCGCGGCCCTAGCAGGGTTCACGGGGAAAACCTAACAAGGCAAAGCAACTTCTCACATCAACCCATCAAATCAGGGTCCTCAATGCTGACAAGGGGTCCTCCCCATAAGCCTGAACTATCTGCGTTTGGCTCTGAGAAAGAGCACACTTCCCCTTCTTTTTTCTTTCATCTTACCATCTTCAACGGTCTCTCGCCCTCTCCTTGACACCAAGGGAAAAACAGGGCAAACAACACCCGAATCTCACTGAACCAGCAGTGTGGGCCCACACCCCATTACGGTGAGAATGACGGGTGGGGAGCCTCTCGATATGTAGGAAACACATGGGCGGTGGTCTTGGGCCGGGGGGATGGAGAGCCCTTCCATGAAGTCTTGGAAATGCTTTGGGAAATACCACGTTCTGCTGATAAACTTTATACAGGAGTTCTGGTTTTTGTTGTTGTTGTTGTTTTTTAAGATTTATTTATTATTTTGTGGGGAGGGCAGAGGGAGCGAGGGAATGTGCTGAGCACAGAGCCTAACGCGGGGCTCCATCTCACGACCCTGGGATCAGGACCTAAGCCGAAGAGTCGGACATCTTACCAACTGAGCCACCCAGGCGCCCCCTCGGTTCTTAGCAGCGTTAGGGGACTCCTACTGACGTTCATCTGCGGCATAGTTTCCCCCTGAAAAGCAGAGTCCCGAGCCGTGTTTCGGGTACTCCCTCCAAGCGCACGGGTGAGCGTCCCCGCTCTTCCAGAACTCTGAGCCCGTCACTGGGTCCTCCCCGAGCCCCAAGGGCGGGACATGCCTGGCGCTTCAGCCAGCCCCGCGCACGGCCCCCAGGAAGCCACGGCCGCCCGCCGGGAGCAGAGCCGACGTCTGGCAAAGCGCGCAGATGCAGGCAGGCTGGTTTGGCACAGGCGGGCTTGTGGGGAGACTGACCCCTTAAGACAAGGGACTTCCTTTCGGGGTGGCGGACACACTGTGGCACCAGATGGCGGCAGTGGTTTGCGAGTCCTAGCTCTTAGGAAGGGTACAGCCCCGTGAGCTGTGCACCCGCCCTCAGCCCACACCACATGGGCTGGACTTCCAAGCTGCCTGCTTCTGGAGCCGAGCCTCCCTCCTGGTGAGAAGGAACATCCTGGAGTACTCGAGCCGCTCCCACACCAGTGCTGTTGGCCTGAAGCAAGACTAACAGCGGCACCCGGGGGCTCCCCGAGCTACGAGGGCCCACGGGGGAGACGTACGTACTAGGTCTGCAAAGCGGCAGGGCACCAGCGGCGGCCCAGGGCCCCCCCGATCAGGAGAAGGCACAGCTGAAGCACCGTGGGGAGCCCCAGGAGACCGGTGTCCGTGCGTCAGAACCCAGTTCTGCCTCGCGGACTCGTTGGCTCCGTCAGCTCCCTGGATGCCCCGTGGCCCCTGCCCGGAGCCTCTCGCGGGGCCCGGAGATGGGCTGTGGCGGGCGGGGAAGCCCTTGGGGCCGGTGCCTGGGGGCAGAGTAGCACGAGCACCCCAAGCTCCCCGTCAGGATGCCCTCAGAGAGCAGTGAACACTGCCTCCATACGCTTAGATGCCCTCAAAACGGAACAGACGGCTCCTGCCGAGGGAAGGGGCGACCGCTGCCTTCAGTCAAGCCCACGCCAGTCTTCAATGCTCTCTTCCTTCTGGGAGGGGGTGGTCTGTCCTCTAACAACAAGACTCAGCGACACAGGGCGTGAAATAACAGGTGGGAATCTGGGTAAGTGGAACTCTCTGGACCCCTGGCTGCCCCATGGAGCCTGCTAGGACCCCAACACGCAAAGAGACGGCGTGAGGTTCCGGGCAGGGGTGACCCGTCTCTGCCGGGCAGACGGGGCCCCCACGGGCCCGACGCTGCTCGCCGTGGAAGCGCCCACGGGCACAGCGGGCCCTTGGCCCCAGACTGGGAATTCGGACGTCCGTGGGCTTTCCCACCACTGCCTAACGGGCAGGCATGGGGTCCTGTGCCTAAACAGGGTGACAGTGGGGTGTATGCAGAACCCTGCTTTCGCTCTGGGAGTCTGCCGTTACGACACGCCAGGCAGGGGTGCCCACCGGGCCAGCCTCATTTACCAGCCTGAGGCACGGAGTCCTCAGGAAGGTTCCTGGTAGCCGAGCCTTCACGTGTGCGGTCGTAACTTATTCCTGGGGGCATCAGACGTGGATCGACTGATTCCACTAGCAGACGACCCTCGGGAGCCCCGGCTGTCCCCCCTGCACCTCTGGCCTGCGGCTTCCACTCCGTGTCCTTCCATGGTGATCCAGCTCAGCCCCAAGGACCGCGTTCCTCTGAGTCCCGGGAGCCCTCCCAGGGAGCCTCGAGCCCGGGCATGGTTGCGAGAACCTCAATGCAGCTCCCGCTGAGGGACAGCGGAAAGAAGGCGTCCACACCGGCTCTGTGGTTGGTTCACTGCTGTGTGTTTTACCCTCCGAGCAGGCAGGCATGTGTTGAGGGCATGTGAACCTTGCAGAGCTTAAGAGCAAGGCCTCCCGGGAAATGCATCTCCTTCCTCCCAACTACACTCTGCAGACGCCTTCCTGCCAGGTTTCACAATACTTTCGGGGACATTTCCTAGGACTATGAATTACTACTTTTGGAAAAAAAAAAAAGAAACCCACAAAAACTCACCGGAATGAAAAGGAAACTGTTGTTTGGCTTCTCCTGTGTGGGCATCCCAAATTATGGTTGTCTGTGCTCCGCAAACAAAAAGAGAAAGTTAGGAACTGTTCTTCATGGAAAGATCTCTCTAGAAAAATTTAACATACAAGAAAAGACTGTGAACACCCCTGCTTCCTTCTAAACCAACACTGACCAAAACAGATACAATGTGAGCCACAAAAGTCATTTTCAATTTTCTCGTAACTACATTAAAAAAAAAAAGGAAAAGAGGGCGCCTGGGTGGCTCAGTTGGTTAAGCACTTGTCTCTTTGTGTCGGCTCAGGTTGTGATCTTGGGCTCTGCACTCAGTAGGGAACCTGCCTGAGGATTCTCTCTCCCTCTGCCCCTCCCCTTGTACACACGCTCTTACCCTCTTTCTCAAATAAATAAATCTTTAAAAAAAGAAAAAGGAAAAAGAAATCGGTAAAATTAACTTTAACAATGTATTTTAATTCACTCCAACGTGGCCAAAATATTGTTCCAACTCGGAATCGGTAGGCCAACATCAAGAAGCTATCTGCCATCCTGTCTTTGGTCCAGATTTTTGGGATCCAGCGTGGGGTTTACGCTCAGCAGTCTGGATGGCTACGCTTACGAAACCAACAGCCCCATATGCTGGTGACTAGTCTTAGAAAACTGCCCCGGTTGGAGGGATTCTCCCTCCGCCCCAACACGGAGACCTGCTAAAAACCTGCGACGAAGCACCTCGAGACCGCTCTCGAGCACTTTTCCAAAGGCAGAGCTAGAGAAGCTGTCATCTGTGACACGGGCCCTGGCCATCAGCCCCGAGTGCGGACGACACAGTGCAGCAGCGTGTCACAGAAGGCTCGGGCACCTACTTGCCGCTCTACAAATGCAGAGGAAAAACGGTCTCCACTTTGCAAAGCAAAGTAAGTCCTGAAGCCTTAGGAACTCACTGATAGCGGGAAGACAAGGAAACAAGGAGAAGCAGCTCAGTGAACACCACTGGAATTAGGTCTTTTAAGATTTTATTGGAGGGCGCCTGGGTGGCTCAGTTGGTTAAGCGACTGCCTTCGGCTCAGGTCATGATCCCGGAGTCCCGGGATCGAGTCCCATGTCGGACTCCTGGCTCTGCGGGAAGTCTGCTTCTCCCTCTGACCTTCTCCCCTCTCATTCTCAGTCTCTCGCTCTCTAATAAATAAATAAAATCTTAAAAAAAAAAAAAGATTTTATTTGAGAGACAGAGAGCATGAGAGAGAGGGAGAAGCAGATTCCCCACTCAGTAGGGACTCCGACACGGAGCTTGATCCCAGGACCCTGGAATCGTGACCTGAGCCGAACAACTGAGACGCCCAGGTGCCCCACGGGAATGATGTCTTAACTGGAACTCCTACCTTAACTGGAACTTTTCCACCTCCCTGTCCGTAACACTTAAGATTCTGCTTTAAGAAGAAATGCTTATATTTTATATCAACTACAGATGGAATCCCCAGAGCACCAAGTATCTTTGAAACTCAGTTCTCTAAGTCTGGGGCCAGCTCCAGACCAATTGACTTTTTTTTTTTTTTTTAAAGATCTGATTTTTAAGTAACATCTACACCCAATGTGGGGCTCGAATGCACAACCCTGAGATCAAGAGTCCCACGCCCCACCGAGCCAGCCAGGCGCCCCCCAGACCAATAACTTTGTTGTTTGGTAGAATGTCACTCTCTTCTTACTGTAGCCGCTTACAAATGTGGCAAAGGAGAGAATATATAATCTCGTTCAGTACTTCTCTCTCAGACGTCACACATCACAACAGTAATCCCATCACCTAGTTGGTGTTTCTGTTAAATGTACATCAATCACACAAAGCCTTTTGAGGATAGGATGTAGCCTCCTGCCACCACTTCCAAGTTAACCACGGAGTGAAGGTCAACACCAACATCCCCGTCCATGGCCCTTCCTCCCTGGGGATTGCTTTCAAGAACATTCGTATTATTCCTGCCATGGGTGATAACGATGGCAGAGTGTGCAGGACCACAGACTGACTAAGTGGGTTTCAAATGGGCATTTTCACTGGCTGTCCAGCTCATCACCTCGTACGCTCACAACTGAGAGGAAGGTGGAAAATCAGAAATGGAATATAAAAAAGAGCACTTGCACAGGCGTCAGGCTGCAAAGAACTGTTTACAAGCGTGTGGAGATCAGGAGGCAGAAGTTACTGCCGTTTAGGGGCTGCACCCTAGACCCGAGTGTCGGTGAGCAAGCAAGTGCGTGCGGGTGTCTGTGAAGTCGGGCCGCAGGCACGGCACCCGCCGCCTCTCCTGGCAGCACCGTGGGGGCCAACACGCAGTGACGTGCTGGAGAAGGGTCAGCGGTCAGCGATCGTTTGCACAATCACTTCGATAACGCGGTCAGTAGTGTGGAGGGCAAGCCACAGACCCGAAACCGTGTGCATGTGTCTGTGTGTGTGTTATCTGAACTAGCCCACCTCAGAGACAATCGGGGGTGTGTGTGTGTTACCCGAACTAGCCCCGTCAGACACAATCGGGTGTGTGTGTTACCTGAACTAGCCCACCTCAGAGAAAATCGTGTGTGTGTGTGTACCTGAACTAGCCCACGTCAGACACAATCAGGTGTGTATGTGTGTGTGTGTGTGTGTGCATGTGTTACCTGAACCAGCCCACCTCAGAGACAATCGGGGGTGTGTGTGATAGTGTGTGTGTGTTACCTGAACTAGCCCACCTCAGAGAAAATCGGGTGTGTGTGTGTGTTTGAGTGTGTGTTACCTGAACCAGCCCACCTCAGAGAAAATCGTGTGTGTGTGTGTGTGTG
>CM052801.1:4693383-4785058 GCA_028533885.1 Nasua narica | reverse complement strand
TGTGTGTGTGTACCTGAACTAGCCCACGTCACACACAATCAGGTGTGTGTGTGTGTGTGTGTGTGTGTGTGTGTGTGTTACCTGAACCAGCCCACCTCAGAGACAATCGGGTGTGTGAGTGTGTGACAGTGTGTGTGTGTACCTGAACTAGCCCACCTCAGAGACAATCGGGTGTGTGTGTGTGTGTGTGTGTGTGTGCGCGTGTTACCTGAACCAGCCCACCTCAGAGAAAATCGTGTGTGTGTGTGTGTACCTGAACTAGCCCACGTCAGACACAATCAGGTGTGTATGTGTGTGTGTGTGTGTGTGCGTGTGTTACCTGAACCAGCCCACCTCAGAGACAATCGGGGGTGTGTGTGATAGTGTGTGTGTGCACCTGAACTAGCCCAGCTCAGACACAATCGAGTGTGTGTGTGTGTGTGTGTGTGTGCGCGCGTGTTACCTGAACCAGCCCACCCCAGAGAAAATCGGGTGGGAGCTCCAGGGGAATAGTGAGTGCTTCCAGCACGGCACTCAGCCTGTTTACAAGGTGACCAGGTGTGAAAGGAAGGCTTATTGGCTTAAGAGAGAGTGAGCGAGAGAACGATGGCACTCTTCACGGACCCAGAGGACCACCCCTGGTCTGGGGTCAGCACACGCCGTCTGTCACTGGCCAGAGAGTACCGACTACAGCCCAAGCCTGTGACCGTGGGGACAGGTGGCGGCAACTGCTGTCCACTAACGGGAGCACTTGAAGGCACACCCAGCAGCCACGTCACCAGGTTTCCAAACAACCCTGGCGTCAGTAGGAAAACGTAAAGCCCTCTGGAAGCCACATGCCAGTCTAGTCCTCAGACCCAGTCGACAGGTGCAGGAACACGAAGCACTTCTGTTCCCCTTTGGCTTCGTTTCTTGCAAATACTACTTTCCAAAGCAAGGACTTCCAGTTCCTGTGGAGTCCCCAGAATGACATACCCATTCCTTCCGTGGTCTTTGGGGGTCCTGATTCCTAGCCCCTCAGGAAGCAGACCCAGAGAGCACGGCCCACACTCACAGCCACACAACGCCTACCCCTGCTGACTCCTTGCCCACGCACGGCTTCTAGAGGCCCCTGGCTGCTCGGGGCCACTCAGACCTGACCCCATCACATCCGGGGTCAGCCGGCAGCCCTGTCCAGGCCCAGTCTCTGAGCTGAGTGTGCCCCCTCGTGGGCAGGCCCGCTTTCCTCCGGCTCTTACGGAAGCCTGCAGCGCATGATGGGAAGTCACAACTCATCGAATCACGGAAACAGAAGCCCAGCAAGAGAAAACGGCTTGTGTTTCCAAAACTGCTCCGTGGGGGAAAGGTTTCTGTCCAGGGCATCCCACGCTACTTTGCTTAAGCATTGGATACACACGACTGGGGGATTTCCTCTTTCCCTCATTGAATGTTGTGCCTCAAAGAGACGGGGGAGGGCCCTGCCCATAGGTCCGGGGACAGTATGATACGTAGAGAGTACGTGTCATCAGTGAGGAGTACGACCCAAACCACAGAAACAAACCCGAAAGCAGCTCTTCCGCCTTGTTAAGGAGCAGCAGCAGGCCTCAGAATTAAACACAAAAACAAAAAAACCCAGGATGTTACTCAGAGATTAAAAATAAATCAGCAGCTACAGATCAAAGACATGTTTTTTTTTGAGACCTATTTTAAGCGAATACTCACTTTGTCTACACCAGCACTCAAAATGTAATTCCCCTTTTTGTTCCATTTCAAGGCAAAGATGGGGCCTTTATGTTGCCCTAAGGTGCTGGCCAGGTTGCCTGTTGGATAAAGAAACAACAAACAGGTGGAGCTCAAAGCCACCGTCTGCTCACGTCCATTTCGCCAAGAAGCATGTCTCCTCCCAGCGCCGACGAGGCCCGGCTTACCGTCTTCGGTCCATATTCTCGCAAAGCCATCGTAGGAACCCGTGGCCAACAGTGTCCCGTCGCTCTGCAGGGCCAAAAACACACACGTGCTGCACAGGTCAGTACAAGCGAAGCCGGCCTCTGCCCTGGGGCTAGAGCCGGCTCGCGCCCATCATAGGCCCCCAGCGACGACCAGCAGCCCGCCCAGGATGACCGCAGCCCACGCTGCCCTGGCTGGACACCATGCGGTCTCCTAACGGCGGGCGGGGGAATGAGGAAAACGCACCACGACTCGTCAGCCCGGGGACGGCCCTCCATGCACCACAGGAAGAAGTGCAGTGGCCTGGGACAGACTGCAAAGGCTGCTAGAAATGCGTGTGCACAGAGAGGGGTCTGTGACGCAGGGAAAGCGCACGGACGTTCCAGGGACCTGTGGTCTTCCCGCGGGTAGATTCGTGTGACGCCCAGGGTGCAAGCGGCGAGCTGAACGGTCCCTGTTCCCGGGCCGCGCGGCACCTCTCGCCAGCAGAACGGGCTCCCCTGGGGACCCAGCAGGCTCCCCTTGCCCAGGGATGGAAAGGGAGGCCCGCTGAGCACCCCGCTCGCCATCTGTCCAAGGCAGCCTTGCTAGACGCGCCCAGCAACGCGAGAGCAGTGCGGGGTGGGAGGCTGGCAGGCAGCGTGGCCCGCGGCCCCGTGTTCGCGCCCCGTGGGGCCCCGCCGAGGGACAGGCCGGGCAGAGCTGCAGACGCGTCCGGGCGATGGCAGGTGCTTACGTTCCAGTCCAGCGAGGTCACGTCCTTATTACTCGGGACGTCGTGTCCCCCTTCCCGTATACAGTGCCTCAGCACGAGCTGCGTGGAGCCCCCGTTGCTGTTCTCGTTCAGGTTCCATATTCTCGCCGTCGAGTCCCCGGATCTGTAGGAGGAAAACGCACATGCGTTCAGCTTCCGGTTTGCGCACAGAGCCCGGGAGGCTTCCTCGGGCTGCCCGAGTCCGGTATCTCTGGTGTGTGGCCTTGTGTCTTCTTAATCCCGCTCACTGGCTGCCTTTTTCACCTCATCATTTTTGTTGCTCGTAGTTTCGGGTCCCCCGGGCCCCGGGGCACCCCGGCCTGGCATCCTTACCCTGAAGCGAGCAGATCACTGACAGGGTTCCAGGCACAAATGAACACCTCAGACTCGTGGCCCCGAAGGACTGTGGCTTTGTTGGGTGGAATCTCAACGTCCCCGTCTATCTCCATTGGTTTCGAGTGATTATCTGTCACAGGAAACAAGAAAAGACATGTGGCTGACATTCTTGGGGCACTTGAGTGTTCAAGACACCTTCATTTTATTTTTTAAATTTAAATTCAATTAGCCGACTGATAGTACATCAGTAGTCTCAGGTGTCGTGAAACCCCCAACGCTCCTCTCATCACATCCCCTCCTTAATGCCCATCCTCCACCCCCCTTCCTTTCCACAACCCTCAGTTTGCTTCGTAGAGTTAAGGTCTTTCATGGTTTTTCTCCCTCACTAATGATTTCCCCTTCGGTGTTCCCTCCTTTCCCCTATGATCCTCTGCACTGTTTCTTATATTCCATGTATGAGTGAAACCGTGTCATTGTCTTGCTCCGAGAGAGACGCCTTCTTTTTCCGTCCTGGGTGATACCACCTCTGACTGTAACGGCATCGTGACTTTTGTGTAATTTAGTAAACGTATTACGTTTCCTTATTTCAACAGCCTCCAAATCTGACAAAAATAAGTTATTTATTGTGCAAAACCAGGGCCACACTAAGGTCTAACGAGCACCACCACGAGACTGCGGAGGGACGACGAGAGAGCTAGGTCAAACCCGAAGCTTGCCATTCTCCAGGGGGGAGAGACATTTTATCCGTGAGCACCTGCCTGAGGTATCATGTCTACATCTGTGAGGCTCCCACTGGGAAGGGCCATCACTCTAAAAGGGCCCACCACCCCGCACCCCCCCACCTGCAAACATCCTCTTATTCTTGGGACTGAAGTACTGGGATTTTTTTTTCCTGGCTGGAGCCACTGTATCAGACTTCTCACGCCAGGCAGAGCTGCCAGGCTTTCTATCCGAACGAGCCCGCCCTGGATGACTTGTGGGCTCTGGGTCCTGAATGCCCAAGTCGGCCTGGTGACCGGAGAGAAGCATGCTAAACACGCCCCTAGGAAGCCAGCTGTTTTTCTCCCACATGGCAGGACACAGAAGATTCTTGAAGGTCAGGACGAACGATCGCTTCCGACACCACAGTCTGGCCTCAGCCTGCCTTGCAGCCAGATGACGGCAAACGGTAGGAGGCCCCGGCCTCAGGGCGATATGCCCGGGAGGAGGGGCAGCGGGCCCTCAGGGGTGCTCCCTGGAGAGTGACATAAGCCGCAGGTACCCGTGTGTGAGCGGCCAGTGCGCTCTAAGGCATGTACATCTCTACGTAACTACATCCCGTGAGATTTTCTTTTCTTTTCTTTTCTAAGTAGGCTCTTTGTCGAGTGTGGAGCCCAGTGCAGGGTTGAAGCTCATGACCCTGAGATGAGAACCCGAGCTGAGATCACGCGTCAGATGCTTACGTGACTGAGGCCCCAACCACGAAGATCCACCCCCTCACCGTCCCGTTAGGTTTTCTCAAGATTTAAAAGAAATCCATACGATCTATCTAAAAGCTTGCAAAACGTCTGCCGTGGCAAACATACAGATTTCTTGAAGCTCACCAATTACAAATTCATTTCAGTGACGGAAGACTAAGGAAACCGTGACCCTCAGTCTCTTCTAGTTTCACTCTTACAAACCCGAGGGCTGCGTCCTTCCCCGGCCCACGGTTCGGGACCCGCGCCACAGTGAGGGTGGAGGCTACAGGTGGGAAGTCCTTCCACTGCTGCAAGTCACCCCTTCGTAATCTGCGCTATAGCTCCTCTGGGGTCTCCACTTGATGCCAGATTGGATTCTCTACCTGAGGGGACTTCACTACCTTGAACCCGTGGACGAGAACCTGCCACACAGCTTGGCTGCAAGTGGCAGCCTTGTTTGAAATGGCTGGCTAGCGAGGCACAGGTGTGTAACATACATGTAATGCACGCACACACAGAACACACAGTGCATATACACACAGGTGTGTGACATACATGTAACGCACACACACAGGACACAGCGCATATACACACAGGTGTGTGGCACACACGTAGTGCACGTGCACACAGAACATGTATGTGCATAGACATGGGTGTGTGGCATACATGTCGTGTATGCACAGAGAACACAGTGCATACACAGGTGTGTGACACATGTAGTGAATGCACAGAGAACACAGTGCATATACATGTGACGCGCACACACACGTGTGGCATACGTGTAACAAACACACGTGCATATACACGCAAATGCGTGGCAGGCATGCAATGCAAACACAGAACACGCACGTGCATACAGTGTCTGACACATGTAACGCACGCGCACACAGAACACACCGTGCATTTACACACAGGTGCATGCCACACACGTAACGCACGCACGCACACACGGGCATGTTTGGACTCAGACCCCGACGCGCCGTCGGAGGAGTTAGGAGCTCCAATCAGCCACGTCCTTTAGGGCAACCCCCTAACACAGACTAAGCACCTGGTGTTTTGAGAGGACCCCAGAGGGCCGCACCTGCTGTCTGGGGCCCGCTGCCCTCTCCGTACCCATGAACTTGACTCGTACAGCAGACGCCAGCCCGACGTGCTCAACACCGGAGGCCGGACAGAGGACCAGGGGCCTCCACCAACGACACCCTCTGACGTGGGGACAGTCACCACACGGCACTTCTCGCTGTCACACAAAACAAGTCCTCGGAGCAGCGCGACTTTCTAGAATGGAGGACGTGTGTGCCAAGACCGTCAGCGTCTCAGGCTTCCGTGAAAGCAGCGTGTGCCGCTCTTCCAAGCCAGCACAACGCCAGCAGCGGAACCCAGAGCGCGGACGGCAAGCAGAGCCGGAAGAACCTGAACCCCCCCAAACTCGGGAGAGAAACCGCCAGCAGCGCGCCCCTCCCAGCGCCCTGCACGTACTTATTGCGTGTGCTCCGTTCTCCTCGCCATTCACCGTGGCCTCTCCGTTCTTTGGTGGGTGCTGCTGGGCCACGGTCGCCGGGGCTGCCGTGGCCGCCGTTGCCGCGGCCGCTGCCGCCGCCGCCGCCGCCGCCGCACTGGCCTGCTGCTGCTGGGCGAGCTTCTCCCGGAATGCCTGCTGCCGCGTCTGCACCACGTCCGGCATCACAGCGTCGATCAGGGACAGGGACTCTATGGGGCGGCCGTCGAACACCGTGCCATCCTGGGGGGCGGGCCAGACGAGGCGGCCGTCAGCTCAGACCCAGAGCGGGGCCCAGGGCTGGCGGGCCAGGCGCGGGGTGGCGGGGTGACCGGGGATGCGGCGCGACCTCCTCCGGGGCCCGGATCGCCTGGCCACGAGGCATCAGCTGGCCCCCACAGGTGGAGAAGCCCTGCCCGACACCACAGGAAGCACGGGAACTCTGTGAACAACCCCTCTTCTGAGCGAGAAGCAGCTCTCTGGAAACCTCAAGACCGAATCAGAGATCTTGGCACCATTCGGGTTCGATCCCTCGTACACCTGTCCGTCTGCCGTCACCGGAACGGAGGGTGTAGACTGAAGACAGCCCTGGTACTTGGGCGATAGCTCTCTTCAGTTCCCCTGCGTGTTTTCTCAACTTGTTTTGAATCCCTGGCTTCCATTAAAAATTTGCATCCACACTTAAAAACCCAGGAAGAACTTCCTTCCTTACAAAGCGCTCCAAATATTAGAGTCAGACACGACGCTCGTGCTTCTGGGTTGTGGCTGCTCAAAGTGCAAACACGTCTGGCGTATTCTGAACTCGAATTACCTCAGAAATGAGGAAGAACTCAACGACCCGAGGTTCAGCTCAACACGATTGAATTGACGCATGACCCCCGCTGACTTCTGGCCACCACACGATATTGTATTTGGAAACAAGGAAACCCCAGGAAACGTCTAAACAAGGAGCCAGTCACCTCGTCAGCCACCTTTAGGCTTCGGTTCCGACCACAGCGTGGCCGACGTTGACCAAGCGGTCAGCGCGCTTCTGCGTCACCGTCTTCAGACTCACACCTCAAACGGAGGCAGCCCCGGCAGAAAGTGGGAGCTGCCCAGGGTTAGGAGAACACCTCGCAGTTTCAACTCTGAAAGTGTGCTGTCCGGCGGTTTGGGGACCGCAGCCCCAGGTCACAAATGAGACACCCTTTTGCTCCCCCCCCCACACACACTGGAATGCGGAAGTGCGGAAGAGAAGCCACGGCAGCTTCCCGACACACTGAAGAGAGGGAACGCGGGCGACGGAGACCTCGAGCTGCAGCCCCGCACGACCTGAGAGCTGGGGGGGGTCTGGGGTGGTCTGCACGACCACCGTTTTGGTGGAAGAGGGAACAGGCGGGGCCTCTCGGGGCTGATGGAGCACCACCTCGGGACACCCATTCCAAGGAGGAGGGAGGAGACGGCCACGGGCAGGGAAGAATGTGTGCAGGCCAGGCAGAAATTCGGGGGTTCTCAGAGATGGGGCTTTTCGGAAACGGGTGGAGGAACACAGGTGACCAGGTACAGGATGTATTACTTTCGTACTTTTTAAAAACCAAAGAGAAAGCAGAAGAAGACAGGCTGGTAAGGAGGAAGTCCTTTCCAGGCGAGGGAGCGGGGAAGGAATCCAGCAGAGGGCTGGCGCGGCCGGGGCTGGTTTCCGAGCTGTACCCAGGTCCCCGGGCTCTGTGGGCTGGGGCCAGGCCACCGCCCCGCGCCCAGGAGCGCACGTACCTCGTTGATGCTGATCTCGGCCTCCACATACTGCAGGCCCTTCTGCAGGATGGAGATGAGGGCAGCCGGCGGCACCAGCGTCCCGTTGATGTTGGACTGGCTGATGTGGCTCTCGATACCGAACGTGAACGCCGAGTGCGAAAAGCCTGCAGCGAGGGACAGAGGGAGCAAAGGGTTTCGTGAGGCCTGGCATGAAGGGTGGCGGAAGGCGCAGCCACACAGACCCCAAGGGGGCCCCACTGAAGGCAGATGCTCCTAAGTAGCTGGGAGTGGGGTCGGGGAGCGTAGACATGGCTGCAGGACACCCAGCTTCAGGTGTCGGGTGTCCGGAGGGGACGGGCAGGGGGACAGGAAGGGACACGGCAGCCCGAGAGCTGTGTGCAGGGGACGGAGAAGCAGCTCCCAAGATAGATCCGTTTCGGTGTTACAAACGGCAAAACGGAGCACAGCCTGCCCTGGATAAATGTGTTTCTTTTTTTTTTTTTTTTAAATATTTTATTTTTTATTTCATAGAGATAGAGAGAGAGCATAGTAGGGGGAGTGTCAGAGGGGGAAGCAGGCCCCCTGCTGAGCAGAGAGCCCAGTGTGGGCCTCGATCCAAGCACCCTGAGATCATGACCTGAACCAAAGGCAGACGCTTAATGACAGAGCACCACAGGCGTCCCGGGGAAATGTTTCTGTTGCAAAAATGCAACCCTGGGCTTTCTCCCTGTATTACCATCGCTCATCACAGAGCTCCCTGCTTCGCTCTCCGAGTGTCCCTGGCCCAGCTGCAGGCGCACAGGGCGCCTTTCTATAGCTGGGCTCCGAGCGCTCACGGCAGGCGGGGGCCGAGGCACTACACGACCAAACACCCAAAGAAAAAGGGAGCATTCTGGACCCACTGGGGTCGTGAGTCGTTTTATCTAATATCTGTAACTTTCCCTGGGCTCTGGGATGCCGGCCCCTCCCGTCTACACTCGTCAGGGCGGATACTGCACATACAAAACAATGCCTATGTCGAGAAAGGGAGACGGCAGGGCAGGGCGGAGGATGTGCTGGGGACCCACGTGGGGTCCAAGGGTGATCAGGAACTGCAGGGGCGGCCACTTCCTCCAGGAGAGTGAGCGGGCCCCTATGGCGGGAGCCCCTGGCTGCTACAGGCCTGCCCTGCAAGGGGGCAGCCCCGTGTGCTGGGGTACCATCCCCTTGCTCTGTCTGCAGTGGCCTGGGAGCCGGGGAGCCTTGTGAGTCACCGGGACCCCCTGCTTGGCTCCCTGGATAGAGGTGGAGTGAGACCAAAGACACTTCCTCCGCTTGCTGGGGGGTGGTCCCTCGCATCCTACTCCCCAGGGTCTGCCCCGTGAGCAGCTGCCCGTCACCACTGGCTCTTCCTACGGGCCGGTGAGCTGCAGGGGGCTCCGCGGGTGTCCCCGCTGCCGGCCTACAAGGCTTCGCGCCCGGCCCCCCACACGCATGCTGCCAGCACGCCCCCCTTCAGAAGCCAGGCCGATAGGGTCACCGCGCAGGCCCCGCCATCCCGCTGGCTGCACGTGGGCTCCCTGCCTCCCCGAGCCCAACCCGGCCCGCCGCCGCAACCAACGCGGCGCTCAGCAGATGGGACTGCTCCCCCGCCAAGGCTTCCCGGCGCGCATCCTCCGGCGCACATCCTCCGCTGCGCTTCTTCCGGCTCCGCCCCCTGCGCCCGCCCGTCCGTCCCCCAGTGCCTGGGTCCGAGGACTACGTCAAACGCGCCCTCTATTTCTTCCCTGGAGTCCTGGGGTGGCCACGCTGGCCGGCAGGCTCGGCGGCACGGAGGCCGCGGACTCCCTTGGCGGACCGCACACGCAGACCTCATACGCGGGCCCGCCCTCCGAGGGCCAGAAGCCAAGGCCCTGTACACCTGCCTCCGGCCTGCCTTTGACCTTGCCCTCCGGCCCCTCCTTTCCCCTACCCCTCGGGCCAAGACGAACCAACACCTCGGTGACGCTTCCCTGGGCCCGTGCTGCGCCAGAAGTCTCCTCACCAAGCTTTCCTCGGCCGGGTTTCCGGCGCAGTGCAGATGCAGAAAACCCCAAGTCAGAGCGGGGAGCAGGACCCCACAGATCATGGCCTGACTCTCCTTGGCCCAGAATTGTTACCACATGCTCAGGACCACAGTGATGTCCTCCTATTCAGAACCCCAAACTTGTCCTGCTGCTGACCCCACTCCAGGGCCCCCCCCTCCTCTCCATCAGTCGTCCCCCCGCCCCCTGGCGAACAGGACTCCGGAGTCCCACAGCCACTTCTTCTCCTGGTCTCTCTCAAGAGTACAGCAGGGCCACACCCACTGCAGGCCTCACAAAAGTGAACAGGCCACTCGCCCCCGGGGCCTGCCCCAGGCCAGGCACAGCCCCAAGCCCTCGCCACGACTTCCCTTCAGCCTCCCGGTCACCTGCGCCTTCACCACCCCGAGCGCGAGCGCGGCATCCCCTTCTCGGGCAGCTCTCGAGCTCCTGCTGGCGTCCCCAACAGAGCCCGGACACTCAGCCGAAGGGCTGCTCTGACGTCCAAAGCCGGGCAGTGCGACAGCACTCGGCCCAGCAGGCGCGTCCACCGAGAAATGTCTACCAAAGCCGCCCGTGGAGCCCACGCAGACAGCCGACGGGCCCCTGCGGAGGCCGGCGTCCCTCCCAGTGACCAATGGCGCAATCGGGGGGCACAGCTCAAGCCTCCGCTCTGTGTTAGTGCGTCCCGTCGGCAGCTGTACGTAAGTCCCGGCAGACTCTCGCTTCTTTCTCTCGGTTCTGGAGGCCGGAAGTGCACAATCAAGGTGCCCGATTTGGTGTCTGGGAAGGGCCGGCTACAGGCGCACAGACGGCTGTGTTTTCCGTGTGCTCACACGGCGGGAGGGGCGAACCCTGTGGGGGCCTCCTGCATAAGGCCGTGAACCCCATTCGTGACCGCGCCCGAGTACCATCACCCAAGGGCTAGGATCCCAACAGAAGAATCTGGGGGAGACCAAAGCGCAGTCCAACGGAGCATTTCCTTCCTACACCCCTTCCTGCTTCATTCTCCCAAATACCAGCCATAGAGTTGCTACTCACACACACAAAACAGCAGGTTCTGACCCCACGGCTGCCGTGATGTGTGCTCCGCGATCTTCACGGTGGCTGTCCCTCGGGTGCCGTCACGGGCTTACACACAGGGCGGGAATGACGGCAGAAGTCAGGGAGCAGGTCCGAGGCTCATGCGTGTGATGAGACGCAGATTCTGACCGCAATGCTGCCGGGATGTGTCCTCGGCGTCCGCAATCTTCACGGTGGCTGTCCCTCGGGTGCCGTCACGGGCTTACACACAGGGTGGGAATGACGGCAGAAGTCAGGGAGCGGGTCCGAGGCTCATGCGTGTGATGAGACGCGGAAGCAAAACTTCCACTCTAGCTACAGGTTTCCTCTGACCCTGAAGACCCACAGGCGCAGGAACCAGAGTTCTTCAATTCTCCGGGAAGAGGTCAACTCCGTCTCCTAGCCGGACCTCACCGGCCCCGTCGGCCGCGGCCACGGACGCGGCGTAGGCAACTTGCAAAGGACAAGCTGCAAGCCCACTTCTCAGCCATCGTTCCACATCTGTGATTTCCTTCTGCATCCGGTGTTTACAGACCACGTATGAGGTCTGGTGGCTGAGTTTCCGGTCCCCTGCGCGATAATGCTCTGCGAGGTGGATCCCGCTCCTAGAGCACGGTGGTGACAACACTCAGTGAGGCTCGCTGTGAGACGGGGACAGAGCTGTGAGGATGAAATGAGGGGGTGGGAGCCTGAGAGGGCAAAGAGGGCGGGACAGGAATCGCTAGAATGAACTTCCCCCACTGAAGCCAAAATGATGACTGTCTATGATGATCCTCTACTGGGGGACAGAAAATCATGACTGGAAATCAGGTGTCTCCATAAACACACGCGGTACTGTTCCATGTCACCGCTGAAACCGGTCCTCCTGTCTGCTCAGAAAGTTACACAAGCTGCACTTTCTCTGGCCGGGTCTATGCACGGCCTCTGCATCCACGGTTTTTTCATCCATTTGTTAAGAAGTCTTTCTTCTTGACTTCCGGCCAACCCGATTTCAACGAGGCAAGCAAGAGGGCCAGGTGCAGAAAGCGTCGGAACAGTCGGGGGGGGGGGGGGGGGCCGGAGTCTGTCCTCAGTCCCCCGCTGAGTGCCTGGCCCAGGTCCCGTCATTTGGCTGGGCCTCTTTCCCTTTCTACGCTGGGGGGATAAAACGCACCTCACAGAGCTGATGCGAGAACCAGATGTGAGAGCAGCAGAATCCAGAGAAGTTCACGAACTAGGGGAAACCTTCCTTCTCCACCTTTCCTCGTTTGTACAGTGGGGACAGTGGATGAAACCGTCCCTCGGACACCTCGCGGTCCTGGCATCCATTCATCGCGAACAGGAAGATGTCCACAGACCACGGAAGCAAGGCCTGCTCGAGCACCTCCTCTTCGCCCTGCTTACTGGAGCTCTGTCGTGCGCTAGTGAGGCGTGGAAGGTGCCATCTTGGAAGACGGGCACCTCCGGGCAAGATGCTTCTCCTCGGGGGCTGGCCCAGCGTCTGCCACCACCAGCACCCCACCCCCCAGCGGATTCCAAGGCTAAGGTGTCTATTCATCTGTAGTCGGCCAGAGCGGTAGGACTCCTCTGCCTTGTACCCCCCTCAGCTTTCAATGTTTGTCTTCTTCCGCCCAAGGGGACAGCAGTAGGAACAAAGCGTGTCATGTGAATGACAAGATGGAGATACTCAGGACGGGTGCAATGGCAGGTGTGGAAGTTGTGAAACAGGAGGGGAACATAAGAGCCTGGGGGCACCTCGACGAAAGACCTGTGGGAGGGCGACGCGTGGGCGTCCCCGGTGTGTGACGCTCGGCCAGCCTGGAGTCATTGCCGAGGCAGCAGGCTGGCCCCTACTTGGGAAGCGGTACCCCGTGACAGCGGCCGACAGCAGGATTTCTGCGCAGTGGCGTGCGCGATGCTGGGCCAGCTCCTCCTCTGCTGTGGGCAGCCCCGTCCTGTGTGCCGTGGAATGCCGAGTAGGAACCCTGGCCTCCACCGGAGGGACTCAGTCGTGACCACCCCAAGTGTGTGCAGACACCGCCACGGCAGACCACCGGTAACGAGAGAGACGAGGCCCCGAAGGACACGACGCGGTCTACTCACGCTTCTGCTTGATTTAGAAACACAGTGGGGGGTCCGCTGAAGGGCAAGTCACCCTCTCTGTGCCCCTGGTCACAGAGTGCAGGCAACACACAGCGACGGGAACAACGAGAGAAGGTGAGAGTTAGTTCCAAGAAGAAAGGGTGCAATCATGACCAACTGGGAAAGGCTGACAACAAGCACGACAGTTTGTATAAAGCGCGGCAAGACCTTCAAGAGTGAAGTCCTTTCTGTCTTCCTCACGAGAGAGGAAAAGAGCTGTACGTGCGTTTGTCCCACCCAACGAGGCGGTAAAAGCAGATCTGAAACAAACCGAGGAGGGTTTGCTGTTTCTCGCAACGCGCGCGGCGTTCACCCATAGCTCCTCCACACCTGGCTCCACCAAGCACGTCCGTCAGCGGGGCACCGGACCATTCTGCCCAGTCAGTGCTGGCCTGATGCATCGGCAACACCTGCTAACGGATCGCTCTCTGGCCCTTCCAAATCCTGCTTACTGCGCAGAGAAAAGCAGACGTGTAATACTCAGGGCAGCGGCGAGGGTGGTTTTGCATCTTCGAGGGCACCGGTTTGAGGCATCCTCAAGAGCAGAATCTTTACTAAATATTTCCTGAACTCGCATGCTTGGAATACAGACAGCCCCCCGAAGCCAAAGGGCATGTTTAACTCTAATTGTCTGGATCAGCGAAGGCAAAGTGAGGCCCCCAGGGCAAGGCTGGCTTGCTGCTTTGATTTGTAAATAAAGTTTTGTTGGAACTGGAAGCAACAAATGTCTGCTGCTTGTAAGCCCCTCCGTCTGTGGGATGGTGTGATAGGAGCCCAGAGGCACAAGATGCTCTTCTACTCTACCTGACAACGTGGGGAAAACAACAGCAAGAGATGTTCCCGGAGAGCTTCCTCTGCGTCAGGCCGCAGCACGTAAGCCTTACAGATGCTACGGACGTCACACAAAACCGTCACAGTATCTTCCCCGACTCTACATGCAGAGTCTGGGGTCTTCCTTCTCAAGAGCCATCAGGAGCCTGCAGGCCCCGACAAGACCCCTCGCCAGAGCCTGGGCCTAGAGGGCCTCCGTCCCTGGCCGTGAGCTGGGGCACCTCTCAGGGGCTTCCCGGGCACCTCTGCTCACCTGCTTCCTGCTTCCCTAGAGCGACCCCGCTTACTCTGGTCCCCGGTCCAGAGCAGGGGTTCATGGTTGTCAAGGGAGGGCGAGGCCGTCCCCTCGAGGCAGACGCAGGCCTCGGGCAGTTTTGTCTGTCACAGGCGTACGGCTGGGGGGTGCTCCGGGCATCCAGTAGGGACGGACCAGGGACGCTCAGCGCCCTGCAGTGGAGGACCGCGCCCATGGCCACGAGGGGGCCGGGCCGAGTTTCCACAGGCAGAGGTCTGGAACGCCGGCTCCCGAATGCCCCATTTGTCAGCACCGCAGACACCGGCCCGGTCGTCATGGCCGTGACCAGGAGGCCTAGCTCCGCGGAGGCCACCTGCCCTCCCGGGATGGAACGATGGCGGTGTGTCCTGAGCGCCCGCAGCGGCCGGCACTCTCTGTCCTTCTGCACCCCCAGCTCCCACGGAGACAGAAGCTTCCTGAAGGGAGGAAGCCCATCTGGGTTCCGTTCCTGCCCACAGAGTGCCCGCCTCGGGGCAGCGGCGGCGGCGGGGCAGACGGATGCGCGAGGAGGACACCCGAGGAAGCCTGGGAGACACCGCTCCGGCTGACACGGGAGGAGGGGCGGCGAGCCACGGAACAAACCGCGCTACTTTCCGAATCAGAGACTCGAAGCCGAAGGACAAGAATGAAGGATTTAGGTCTGACAGTATGAGAGAAGGAAAAGAGTCTTCAAAAACAATTTGAGTGCCATACGAGTTAACTGTTCAAAAAAGCACCAAAGGGGCACCTGGGTGGCTCAGTGGGTTAAAGCCTCTGCCTTAGGCTCAGGTCATGACCTCAGGGTCCTGGGATCGAGCCCCGCATCAGGCTCTCTGCTCAGCAGGGAGCCTGCTTCCTCCTCTCTCTCTGCCTGCCTCTCTGCCTGCTTGTGATCTCTTTCTCTGTCAAATAAATAAATAAAATCTTTAAAAAAAAAAAAAGCACCAAAGACGACTCTTGGCCATATGTATGTCTGACCTTTCCAACGATTGAGAATAAGAATAAAGGTAATGATATTCAGTGATTATGTGGATTAGCCCTTTTCCTGAATTAGCTCAGGGTTGGCAACAACCTAGGAGCTAGTCTTAAGAACTGTTACGGATGGGGAAACTGAGTCAGGGAGCAGTTAAGTGATTCGCCCAAGGGCACATAGCTCAGAAGGGGCTATCCGACCCCCGAGTCCATGTTCTTAATCCACACACAGGATCCCTGAAACGTGTTTAGGAACCTCTAAATGATTCAAAATGGCGCCCTTTTAAAAAAGAAAAAGATCATCTTCTCAGTAACACTGTTTATACGTTTTTTGGCCAAATAGGCTGCAAACAACGTCTGCATTGCAAAAACGAGGCTCAGTGCCTTTTGTGCTACACAAAGCAAACGAAGATGAACTCTCCCCTACAGAGAGCGGCCTTCGAGGCAGCGATGGAGGAGCTCGGCAGGTTTCTCTCTGCTTACCAACACAGCACCCCTCACGAAGCACTCCAAGGCCTAGGTCTGTCCTCATCTGCTTCCCTGGCTTCCTTTCCTGACAACAAATAGGTGCAATTAAACAATTTCCAAGGTCCCTTTCAATTTTAAAATTCTATGCCAAGGTTAAAAACGACCTCAGTGCGCCCTCAAACCCAGAAGATTTTAATTTAGAGAGGCGACCGAGGGGCCACACAGAGGGAAGGGTTCCTGCCATCGAAAGAACGGGTGACTTACGATTCCCGAGAGACGGGACCGCGCCACGGCACCCAGAGCCACACGCAGGGACCAGGAAGCCGCAGAGACGGAGGGCGGAACCGGGAGTGGCTTTTACGAGTACCACGGAGAGGCAGTATCTAGGGGCGGATGTCCCTTACTGGATAGCAGCGAAAACACACACGTCAGGGTCTGTGGCTGGGAGGTCTGTAATCTGATTTTGGTGAGCAGCGGGAGCCACCCTTTCAAGGGAGAGGTGCACAGCCCCGGCCATCGGCAGGGCCCCGGGGCTCCTGGGACCCAGGGCCGCTGGTGGACGCCCTGCTCTGATCTCCCAGGCCCCGTGGACTGCTCGTTTATGACGGAGCATTTCCTTTTGTTTCTCTGAACATCGATGTTCCTCTAACAACACAGAGCCCGTGTTTCCTGGTTCGGCAAGGACTCCGCACCTTGTGCGTGCGGGGACAGCGGGGACTGAGGCTGGTGGGGGCGGGGTCGGGGGCGGGTCCGGACAGAGAAGGGAGGGGGTGAGGGCGTGGGCGTGGGAGCGGGGTCGGAGCAGTCACAGCAGCACCCACAGAAGGAGCTCTGAGCTGTGGGCACATCTCCTTTTTGGAAATGACGGGTCAGTCTCACCAGAGGATGACGTTTTCTGCCCAAGAAGCAGGAATCTTATCACACGGAAACTTGACATTCACCCATGGTAAAAAGCGTAAAACTATGTGGAGAATTCTTTTTGATGCTGCAGTCTCAATCACTGCATGTGTGTGCATCGGCTTTACGATTCTTTATCTTAAAAAAAAAAAAAAAAAAAGAGTCCTGAAGACCCAGCCATCACTTTCCCTCCTAATTCTCTGACCCTCGGCCACAAAAAGCTGAGTGCAGCGAGAACGTTTTTACGGGCCGCAGACCTGTTCTAGGTGACCCGCCATAACACGGAATTTGGTGTAAAATGGAACTGCCTTGGACGGCGCCCAAAAGAAATACCAGAAGGACCTCGTTAAAATAGGGTTTCACTTAGAACATCTGGCCTGGACCCCAAGGGTGGCGGCTGAGCCCAGCGCGGGCCTCTTGACTGTTGCAGACTGTGCGCCCTGCCAAGATTTTAATATTCTCTCAACATGGGAAACGTCCAGGAGGGGAAAGCATTAGTCAGGTTATAAACCAAGGTTGCTACTTCCTCCTGGGCCAACAACTGGCTCGGAGAGAAGCGGCCTGACAAGGGAGGCCGCGGTCCCCGCCCAGTTCTCAGAGCCCCGTAGCGCCCACACGCGAGGCGCACACGCGCCCCCTGCCGGCACCAGAGCCCCGCCGCCAGCCTGAGCCCTCGCGGATCCGCGGTTCGGGAACCAGCAAGCAGGAGACCCGAGGCCAAGCCGGAGGTTCATCGTTGAGAGCACTCTTAACAACTTAAAAAACAAATGTAAAAATTAATTTCTGAGTCTGGGAAAAACAGAGAAAGCCATCTGGAAGAGAGAGGACAAACTCACCCGATGCTACACCTGATTCAACTGCTGTTTGCACGTGGGGGAACATCTTCCATCCCCTTTCTCTGTGCAAATGAGTTTTTACGTGAATTCTTACCATCAGACGATCCTGTGTCCCTGCTTCTTGAGCTTACACAATACAGGCACATCCACTGGTTAAGTGGTCTCGACGGCCACCATTCTGGAGGACTGTCCGTGTTCCCTCCTCACCTTTTACTCCCACTACCTCCAGATGTACTTTCAAAAGGAATCAGTGGCTTTCAAATGAGCACGGCTCAAGCATTTCTGCCCACCCATAACCTGCGGCCAACCCAACTTCCGGGTATTTTCTTGTTTCTCTCATTCCGTGTCCTTTGCCACCCCCTTCCACCCCCGGCAAGCTGGCTCCTTCTCCCTGAACCCTTTGCCGAGCCTCAGGGCCTTCCTCAACCCAGCTCCTCGATTTTGCTTGAGATGGTCTTCTCCTTGCCTTGCTTGCAAAATTCTAGCTCAAGACCTGGCTCAAATGCCTTCTCCCCGTGCCCTGCCGGGGGTGCTGGGCTCCCTCTGCACACACGTCCGAGGTTACGTTCATCAGCCTCTGACAGGTGACCCTCTTTGTCTGTGCTCCTCCCTAGGTGGGGAGAAATAAGACTCCCTCCTCTCCTCTGTCCTGCGCACCCCAGCACCTTGGGCCGTGCCACCACGCGAACGACATGCCTTCAAGGGACTCCCGTCGAAGCGACGATGGTGATGGCCGCTGTATTCCAGGACATCGAAGCCTCTCTGATGGCACCCAAACCTCTGACAGCACCCCATATGAGTTTACGTAGTACAGGAGCAAAGCCTTAAAATCTCAGTTATTTATTTGAATGTGTATTGTGCAAATGCAGCAAACAGACTGGTGCATCTCAGAACTGTTTCAGGTGAAGGAAAGTATTAACAAACATTAATAAAATGTGGCAACATGCTGCAGCTGGGACACGAACAGCTGAGGCTATTGTGACACGGGAAGGCCACAAAAGTCTGCCAAGGTAAAAGGAAATAAGGAACACCCTACACACACATGGGTTGCGGGCAAAGGAGGAAAGAACGCCGGCATCCTGTTACGAGTCTTGCACGGAGGCCTGCAAACTAGATCCCGGGTCATGGCTGCTTTTGTGCTTTAAAGAGGACACGGAGAGTTGGATAGACAGAAAGTTCTCTGCACCCTGCTCTAGGGGAGAGACCTGGACGAGGGGCGGGGCCAACAGGTCCCAAGGAAAGCATTTTTGGATCCCTCCACTTGTTTTCTGAGGCCAGCAGAGCCCCAATACCCACACCTGACAAGGACATTCAAAAAGGAACGGGACACCCCAGTTTCTCCCAGTAAGATAAACGGGACTATACCAGACACGGTATTAACAGACCAAATTGGGCAACATATAAAAAAGGACAAAATGCCCAGGCCAAGTGGAGTGCGTTCCAGGAATGTAGGGTTTAATGTCAGAAAGTGAATCAATGATTTCGCCACATCAACAGGATCAAGAAAAATCATTTAGAAGAGGAAGACTCTGGAGCCTGACGGCCCGCTCCGGACCCTAGCTATAGCACTTCCAGTGATGAGAGGCGGGCACGTCGCTGCCGGCTCGGCGCCTGGGCTCTCCCGCCCGGACATGCAAACATGGCCACACCGGCTTCCGAGGGGGTGATGGCTAGACTCGCCAAGGACGCAGAACCATGCGTGGCCCACGGTACGCGCTCAATAAATGTGAGCTCTGGGACCACAACAAGGCTGTGACAATGGGAAGAGAAGTAAGCCTGGGAAGACAGGAGGGGTGCCTAGTGGTGGAGGAGGGGATGAGGACAGAAAAGGGGGGCAGCAGGAAAGACACTCTGGAAGATGATGGAACAGGAGAACTTGTTCCTTGGAGGGCAGGGGTGGTCTGTGGTCAGGAAATGGCAGCGGCAGCAAGTGGGATTATATTAAGGAATGCCTGGGAGCTGTTCACCCAAAAGAGCAGTCTGAAAGGCAAAGGAGGGGTTGGGGTGGACCCACAGGCTGGGGGCTGGGGGGAGTGCCGATGGAAAGTCTTGGAGGAGATGGACCCCCAAGCTGGGGTGGGGGGGTCGCTGGAGAGGCAGGGGTGGACCCCCAGGCTTGGGGGGGGTCGCTGGAGAGGCAGGGGTGGACCCCCAGGCTTGGGGGGGGGTCGCTGGAGAGGCAGGGGTGGACCCCCAGGCTTGGGGGGGGTCGCTGGAGAGGCAGGGGTGGACGCCTAGATGCGGGAGAGAAGGGACAGGGTTGGGTCCCACAGTCCAGACACTTGCTTGTCTGTCTGGAAGGAAGAATGGGAAAGGGAGGAAGTTGGCAGGAAATAAAATACAGGAAAGCTGGACACTTTAAGGTCACATCTGAACTGCAGAGCTGGCAGGCCTTAAATGTCACCATGCAGGAACCCTAAAGACACAGCAAGGCGAGGGGCTACTGCCCGTCAGCTAGGAGAGGACCCCGGAACCACCTCAGAGGACCTGTCGCCGTCAGCAGCTCTGAAAGGAGGAAGTGAGAGCCTGCGCCCTACTGGCATCTCCAACACAGTCTCGCGTTGTTTCGATGTTCACACCCACGGAAACTGTTGGGCTGTGTGGAGCAAGACACCCATTTCAACAAGTAACTTACAGACCGTGAAGGCGTTTTCATTCTAATTGCTTCCCCTCCCCCCAACAGATTAACAGCAGCGGGTGGGCGTTCATACACGTACAAATCACAACAGTCAACTCAGAAGAAATCGCCTGGGAACCCACGTGGTCGCGATACTGTGAACATGGGCACGCAGGAAAGAGCCACTTCCCCACTCCATGCTGTGACTCGACGGAGCTCCATCACCGACCCAGAAGAAAGAACAGTTTAGGACAAAAACAGACTCGTTCTGAACGAAGAGCTCGTTGGCAACTAGCGCGATTTGAAGGGTCTGTAAGGAAGCGGTGCGCCCGCACGGGAGAGTCAGCTGGCGACTGCACCCCGCGGACCGCACGCCCAAGGGGAACGCGGATACGCTTCCTCGGCGGCGGAGTGTGAACTACTGATGCCGCAAAGACAGCTGGGGGGACGGTTTCTTCTTTTCTAGATGCGAGGAATGGGTATCACGTGCTCCAGCTACCTCCCCAGCCCTGCGTTTCTCACTCGTTCTTTCAGTCGAAGTACAACATGCCCACAAGGCGACCACGACCCAGGTTTAAACTTTGGGACTGTGGCGGGGGCAGTCACAGGGCTCCCCAAGTTCTCTTTCTGTCCCCGCTCAGCGGTCGCTGCACGCCTACAGGACGGACGGACGCACGCCCGACGACAACCCCGGACGCCAAAGCTCGGGTGGTTGGAGCACTTCCCTCGCGTCCCCGCACGCGCTGCCGGTGGACTGAAGGGCCCTCCCGTGAGCCCACGGGGACGCCACACCTGTACGCGTGGACCTGGCTTCCCCCGCCCGCGCCCCGTGCAGCGTACCGCGCTGGCGCTCGGCTGTCCGTCCCTCTGCCGCGCTTCGTGCACACAGGCGGGCCCTACACCGGCACGTCCGTTCCAGCCGCAGGACGTGATGCCGGGATAGCACATACATCGCGGAAGGATCACCACGATCACGTCAGCTGAGACCCCATCACCTCCCAGAGGTTCGGGCTGTGCCGCTTCGCACTGGTCGGCCGTGCCAGAAACACGGACGATTTACTCTCTCAGCAACTCTCAGATATACCACACACCACGGGCAACTCTAGAGTCAATGTGGGGACACCTGGGGGGCTCGGTCGCTTCGGTGTGTGCCTTCGGCTCGGGTCACGATCTCAGGGTCCTGGGATCGAGCCCCGCACCGGGCTCCCTGCTCGGCAGGAAGTCTGCTTCTCCCTTGCCTTCCGCCCCTCCCCCTGCCCAGGCCCCTGCTGTCTCAAAGGAATAACAACGTCTAAAAAGATAAAAGTCAATGTGCTGCCCATTGTAATCTAGACCTTTCTGCTGTAACTAACCGTGAGTATAACCGTCCCTGAGGCCCGTGACTCCCTGGAGCAAACGGTAGGGGTCTGTGGGTGGTGCTGGGGAGCCTGGCCGCCCCACCACAAACATGCTGCTCACCCTGCGGGGACCCGCAGAGAGCCTTGCACCCGACACTGACAGGGGCACGTTACCCAGGTCCTCCTGCTGTAGCATGAGATGGAACAAATGCTTTCCTTTAGTATTTCTAAAGCAAAGGCAAGATCTCGAAGGACTGCCTACCTTTCCTGTTCCACAAAGATCCCTTCTTTAAACAGGGACACGCATCAGCAATGAAGAGCTGCTGTAGTCAAAATATATTTTGAGAGACTCAGCTGAACAATAAGCCCTGAACCTTGGTTTAAATGAAGATAGCTGAACCGTTTTAAAATGATTTCCCGAGTCTGTGGAAACATGTCTTGCATAAGAAGGCATTCCACGGTCCTGAGAAACGCAGCAGAGCCTACTGGGCGATCTGTCAGTGGCTGCGATTACAGTGGGCAAAGCTGCTTCATCGTTTTTGGAGACACAACGATTCACGAATATTAAGAGTAGCGCCCTTTTCCTGGTTACCTAACCTCCTCACGGGGAGCCAAATAATAATAATAATAATAATAATAATAATAATAATAATAATAATTCTTTTTTTTTTTTAAGTCAGATGGCAAGTCTGCTACTCCCAATTATTTTATTATCTCCTGGAAAATGCTTTGGCAGACTTCCGCCTTCCTTGAGGGGAAAAAAAAATACCCTGGAAAATTTTAATAAAAATGAGGACTACATTTTGCTCATTGTTACAACCTATTTGAGTTCTGCAGCAAAAGGAATCAAAATAGAGTCCAGGAAGATCAAGTGTGAAGAAACAGAATCCCATCAAAACCCCATTTACTAATAAAAACCAGTTGGAACGAAAACATCTCGGAACTAAAGGCTGTGCATCAGTGGTCGTCCACGGGGAGGGGGGATATTTCACACTCAAGGGTCCATCTGGCAAAGTCCAGGACATCCCTGCCGGTGACAGCAGAGGGGAGGGGGGCATTACTGGCATTTAATGGACGGCGGTCACGGAGCTGCTCAAGATCCTGTAATAGCAGGCAGCCCCAGAGGACAAAGACTGAGCCGACCCCAAGTGCCAAGACTGAGTTGAGAACGCTGACCTGGATGATGGGGCTGAAAGCCCCTGGGTGATGCACGGCGTGAGCTCAGAGTACCTGCAGGGCTCAAGACCCTCAAATCTGCCCACCTCTCTTAGGAGGACCACATACACATTACAGAGTCCTTTGACCTAAAGTTCATAATGGAGTCTTTTTTTTTCTAGCTCTTCCCCCAATTTTATTTTTTTCAAGCATTTTGTATTGATGTAATCTCTACAGCACCGTGGGGCTCGAACTCACAACTCGAAGATCAAGAGTCCCATGCTCCACTGACTGAGCCTCCCAGCCGCCCCTAAGGAGGTATTTCAAAAACACTTTAAGGCTCACTTGAAAAGGAGTGGGGAAGAAGCCGTTACAGACGCTTCTATCCCGGTACGAATGCAGCCTGCCCAGGGTCTGCGGCCCCCGGCAAATGCAGACTTCCTTCTCACGGTGACTCCCCAGGACGAGGCAGCCAGGGGGGCCCGGCACACACTGTCCACCTGCGTTTGCTACCTTCCCAAGGAGGCAACACTGGGAGCTCCCTATGAGACAGTGCTGTTCACCTCCAGATGGTTCTTCACTGCTCTTCTGCTTCCAGAAGCCTCTGAAGGCCTGTGTGGCCATCCATGTTCAAAGGAGCATGGCCGGTCCTTGAATCCATTATACAAAAGAACATCCTCATCAGACCCTGGGCCCACAGGGTGGCTAATGACCTGCAAAATTTAATTAAAACATCTTGACTGTCTTTGTGTTACTGACGACCCACTCTCTCCCTCTCTCTCCCTCTCACACACACACACACACACACAACTGCAGATAATGGAAGTGCAAAATTGTGTTTGGGGTTTATTTTTTGTAATTAGGAAATTATTATGGACTTCCTGACAGGCCGCCAGACTGCAGACCTTCTGACGCACGTGCGTGTGCACACGCGTGCATCTAATCCCCGCGTGCATGGTTTTATCCTGTGTATCCACGTGACCATAGCCGCGGCCCAGACGCAGGGCTCTGCCGACGGCGCAGAGGAACTCCCCCAAACGACCCCTCTGCACTTAGAGCCGCCCCAACCCCAGCAGCCAGGCCTCCAGGCTGACCACTTCCAGTTCAGCAGGGCCCGCCCCGGATGCAGTATTCTGACACTGGCTAGTGCAAGCCAGCACACCTCTCCGGAGACTCGTCCGGGTTGTGGTGCGAGTCCAGAGTGCACTCCTTTCCACCGCAGAGAGGGACCGCAGGGTCTGCTACCGCAGTCTGCGGGGCCCATCGCTCCCTGAGGCCCATCGGGGGAGTTGCCAATATGCTGCCGTCTCATTACCAATGAAGCTGCTATCTTCGGTCTCCTTTTATAGTAACTGGATTTTATCAGACGGCAGCTTAGCTAACAAATGCCGCTGTGTGTGCCGAGGACTTGTCCCAAACACTGCTGAAAAGCCCTTGGATAGAATGACGTCACTGTGGAATTCAGGTGCTTTCTTCTCTTCCTTCGGAGACCCCAAACTCTGAAATAATCTCTACGTGAAACTTCCTACCTGTAACACCGTGACTTATCGTGGCAAAACACACGGAACACAGCACGGCCGTCTGAACTCTCTCCGAGTGCACAGGTCAGGGGCATTAAGCACATTCCCACTGCTGTGCCAACAGCCCGCCATGCCGCCCCAGAACTGCACCATTTGCCCAAAGAGAAACCGTCCTTGCCCAACACTGAGCCCCCATCCCGCCCTCTGAGCCCCCAGTAACCTCTGTCCTACTTTCTCAGGGTCCTCGGATCAAGTCCCACATGGGACTCCCTGTTCAGCAGGAAGCCTGCTTCTCCTCCTTCTGCTCGTCCCCCGCTCATGTTCTTTCTCGCTCTCACTCCCTCTCCCAAATAAATAAAATCTTAAAAAAAAAAATTAAATTAAAAAGTACCGTTTTAAAGGCCCCAGGTGACCTGGTGTTGTTTCGGAGGGGACCTCTGTACCCTCATACAGTTTCTGAGGAAAGAGCCGGGCACCTGCTGTGGGTGACCCCCCCAGACAAGAGGAGACCACCCCCTCCGCCCTGTCCCCCCCCTCCCCTGCAGGGGCCTCGGCTAGTTGCACTAGCACAGCCGACTCTCCCTCAAACAGGCTCCCTCCCCCACCGGCCCCAGGAAGCGGCTGTGCGCACGTGTGTGATTTTCAAAGCGCTCCGTAATCTTTCCAGAAAGTAAAAGCTCTCTGTGTGTTTAGAACAAAACAACATTTAGCTTTGTCGGGGGCTCGCTGTGGAGACAAAAGACCGCCTAAGCCTCACTCGCTCTCCTCTTAGGTCCTCGCCACGCTGACCTCATTCATACTGCAGCATCGCAGGGCGCGAAAGGCTGCCTGGCACCTGGGAAGAAAATCTTTACCATCTGTCTCAGCCTAGAAGCTCCATGAAATGAATGAGAAATGGCACCTAAGTTCTGCTGTAAACCCTGAAACTCTGAGCACTAATATTTCACTATTCTCCCTGGATGACACGTAATCTAGAACAATCCAAGGGTGATACGTAATACAGAACTAAGGGTGCATTATGTAAATCCAAGAAACATGCCTGATGCTACGTAGCGAGTCAACGTGCACGCAGACACGGCTCTTTCGGAAAACGGAACCCGACGGAGATGTACGTTTTCATTTTAGGGAACAGCCAGCGCTTCTCCGTGAAGAACACACGCATTGTGACGTTAACAGGAGCGATAAATACGTTTAATAAATCGGCCCCTCGACAACGCGTCATGACAAATCAGAAAAGAAGTTCTGTGGATGAGGAGCTCCCAACCACACTTGAAACCCTTCCCAACGAAGAAAGAAGTTAATCATCCTGGTGATCTGTGAGATGGGATAAATCCCTCTGTCCCATCGCCTGGAATGACAAGCCCCTTCTACTACCTGAGATGTTTGAAACGACAGCTCTCGGGCCGCACGGCCCGGTAACACACCTGCAACCTGACAAAACGGTTTCTCACTGGTGTTTTCTTCTTCACCAGCAGAAACACCAACGATCGCCATGCGGTTCTATGGTGCCTCTGCCTCTTCTTCATGGGCTGTGGATGTTGGTCCCAAAACTCGAGGCAGGGAGACGCCGGAGTCCCGCGGGTGTGTGAGCCAGGCATGGTGCAGGCTTTCCGCAGCCGCCCTGAGGAGGAGGGCCCGGGCTGCCGGAATGGCGCTGTCGGCCCGGAAGCCCGCGCAGAGAGACGTGTGGCCAGTCCGGGCGCCCCGCTGTGTCCCCGGGTTGTAGAGCGAGGAGACGGGGTGCATCTGTGGATGCCCCCTCACTCAGCAATTGTGGGCAGAAGTCCACGGCGGAAACCCCAACCCCGGACAGGTTCAAGAAGGCTAATTTTAAACCCAAAGAGGAAGTGGGAAGTGTCACCGGTATCCTGCCGGCCTTCTGCCCGCTTCCTGATGCAGTCGGTGACACAGGCACAAGTCATGGGTGCTCCCCCAGTCGCAGCGAGGAACCCCCTGCCATTTCTCAAGGGCCTCGCTGCCTGGGGACACGGAGAAGCATGCAGTGCCTCCGATAACCTTTGGCCAACACTGACCACACCAGCCAGCAATGCCACGCCTAGATGCTTCCCCAAGAGCAACGGAAACACCGTTTCAAAACTCGGAAACAACTCCAATGTTCTTCAACAGGAGAACAGACAGGCCGACGGCTGCGCGCGCTCACGACGGGGCACCACTCGGGAGACTGAGACCCGGCCGCGGGCGCCTCCGACAGCGCACACGGACAGGCCGACCTCTGCGCGCTGCCACGACGGGCACCACTCGGGAGACTGAGAACCGGCCGCGGGCGCCTCCGACAGCGCGCACGGACAGGCCGACCTCTGCGCGCGCTCACGAGGGAACACCACTCGGAAACTGAGAATCGGCCGCGGGCGCCTCCGACAGCGCGCACGGACAGGGCGACCTCTGCGCGCTTTCACGACGGGGCACCACTCGGAGGCTGAGAACCGGCAGCGGGCGCCTCCGACAGCGTGCTTGTCTCTCCAGAGCGTGACGCGGAAGGACAGCCCGTGCACAGAGTCTGGTCACGACGTCACAGCTATGGAAAATCTGGTCCAAACCCCGCGGCCCGTCTCTCCTCTCCAGTCTCTACCGTGACCCCGATCCAGGTGCGCGGACCATCTTTCTGCTCCGCAGACATGGACTGGCCTGGTGGACGCGATGTAACACAGACACTCCCCACTCTGACCAATCTGCCAAACCGGAGCATTTCCGCTCCTTCAACAGCAGGGTCTGGGCCATCCTAGGTGGCCGCCCTCCCTGCTTGTGGCAGGGGCCACCTTCCAGCAGCACTTCGTGCTCACTGACTCCCTCCCCACTTGTGTCTGGGAAGAACTCTCTCCCTCGTAATCTGGCTCTGGGGACAAAACATCAGAGTCATAGGGGCTCACAGACGTCCCCCCCTTCGCGCGGAGCTCGAACAGGCGTCAGCCCCCCACGCTATGTTCAGTGAAAGGGCAAATGGCTGGCGCCTCACCCAGTCTTTGCAGGAGCTGCTCACAAAGCCGGGGCACGCCGGAGCCCCTTCCTCCGCCTTGCTCCCTGGCTTTCATCGACCTTGGATGGGGAGGCAGGCTGGGGGCCGGGTGGGGGGCGGCCACAATCCACGGCTTCACCCATGACCCGGCCGGTGAGCGCACACCACAGCCCGTAAATCAGAGGCCAGCCAAGCCTTAGCCCCTGAGGCCGCAGGGCCACAGTTCCAAGGCACCCCGCCTCAGCCGCTCTGGTGCGGGAGCCGGCCCTGCCAGGTTCCTCGCACCCCGCCAACAAGCCTTGCTCACTGACCGCCCTGTCCGTGTCCAGAACGCCGTGACGTCGGGGCTGGGGGAGCTCACGAGTGCACCGCAGCTGGCGAGCACTTGCAGGGCCAAAGCCCTGGACTCACACAGCTGACGACGGTCCCCAGGGACATGCCCCTTTCTTGCAGGCTGCAGGGTACACATCAGGGTGTGGGATCCACCTCTTTACTTCCGGGCAAGGCCAGAGAACGTAAGACGATCTCGAGGCTGCCGCATGTGGGCAGGGCACGGAAGCAAGCGCATCTCTGAGGTTCCTTCCCAAGTTTGTAGACGCGTGACCTGGATTCTGCGGTGTGGGAGGGCGTCACCTTCGGTACACAGCCTTCCCACTCTCGAGGAGAGAAAGGGTCCTTTGAGGATTCCCGGCATCCTCGCTGATACAGAGGACAGGGAACGGGCTGAGGACGGAAGGTGCTGGAGACGAGATGGCGTCTGCGGCCCAGCTCGGAGAAGGCGGGCTCTCGCCTCCAGCTCAGGTGGCCAGAACCAGGAACACCCAGTTCTAGGGAACTTGCTCCTCGCTGCATGCGAGCAGGTGGGCTGGAACTTTCTGGGCCGTCCCCGGCCAGCGAGGCCAAGAGCAGGGCCAGAGAACCAGCTGTCTACCTCCCGCAAGGCCATCCCTGGCCCACCACCCCCTCCCTCCCTCCCTCCTCCGCACCCATCTTCCTCCACACAAGGCGTGAGGACAGGGCCTGCTGCACAAGCCTTGCCAAGAGAGGGCCTCCTGGCACCTTCTGGCAGAAAAAGCCGAATGCGGAGGCGTTGAGGAATGACTCACCTACAGGAACACTGGGCTTACTTTTGATGAGTGGCTATAGGTACGCGGGGGAGAGCAGAGATGCCTGAAGGGGAGGCACCATCAAAGAACGCGTGTTTTCTCCACGTCCCCCTCGCACCCCCTGGGGACGCCGACAGGCTGAGAAGATACTCTTTGCACTGAATGGGCGCTCAAGAGAGCTGTGCCGAGCCAAAACTTGAAGATTTGAGAAAAACATAGACACTGACCCCAAAAGGACCTATGGGTATTTCTTCTCCACCTGCTTCTGAACACATCCTCATGGGGGCCTCCAGTCCACTCCAGGACTCACGCGGTCCTTAGAGGAAAGGGCAGGCATGGCTCTCTGGGCAATGCACGCAACACATGTATGTAAGGACTCGGACCAGCAGGACCCAAGCTCGCAGCTACAAAACCCACAAGGGTGAAATCCTACCCTCCTGTCCCCCGACTCCCCTCCTCAGCCACGTGGTGACAGAGGCTTTATCAACAAACAGGAGCCAAGCATAAACAAACACGAGAAAAGGAAGCGTGGCCTTTCTGGGGGAGGGATGGTCTCGGTATTTATTCAAAGAGGCCAGCGGTGTCCTTGCCCTGGGCCTCAGGCCCCGGGGACCAGCCCCCCCAGCACCCTCCCTCCAGGCTTCCCGGGCTCCGCACACAGTTTTCACATCATTTATTTATCCTGAGGTTCAGCGTGTGAGCTCTTCACACATCCCGACCGTATTTTTGCCTCCATCCTATGCTCGTACAAAAGGGTGCACACAAGAAAGGCCTCTCGAAGTCAATGCTGAAACTCCACAGGACACCACGGGCCCTTGAGGCTGGTGGTTCCTCGACTCCTGAGGGTGAGTGACAGGTGCTGGGGACTCCCCAGACCCACAGGGCTGAGGTCATACACGTTGTACCAACTTCTTTTATACTACGTTGGGCAATAGCCGATCCAAGTGATCTAACACATATGGAGAAAAGAACGTCGCCTTCCATGAAAAATGCTAGCTGGGGTCCCCAGGGACAGAGATCCAGGCTCGGACGGGGAGATGTGGTTTCGAACACGCCGCGTGTCCAGTGCTCCTGACTTTTGCCCAGAATCACCATTTTCTTGTTTTACTCGCAGGGAAGGAGAGGTTCCAGTAGGGCCAATGACTTGTCCAGGGGTCTAAGCCTGAGCCGTGCGGTTTGCACGGAACACTCGCCCGGCTCGGCCTTCCGGCCTGACTCTGGGAGGACCCAGACCCAGGGGCTCACATGCTGGCTTCCCCTTAGTCTTGTCCGTGTGTCTTTGGGAGGTGGAGAGGCCCAGGAACTGGTTCCCTTTTTGAAAAGTCAAGTTGCAGAACATAAATGATAGGATACCAAGAGGAGAAATTTTAGGTAACGCACAAGGCCAACGGCTGTGGGTTGACTTGCGTCCTGCCCCGAATCCCTAAGTTGAAGTCCTAGGCCCCCAGTACAGCTCGGAAAGTGGCTTCATTCGGAAACAGGGTCTCAGGGCAGATGTGGTGCATGAAGATGAGGTTATACCGGAGTGTGGTGAGGCCCTAATCCAGGAGGGCCACTTCCAAAAGGAAAGGGTCCTGAACAAGAAACTTGACACTCGGACAGAGGCAGAAGCAGACACACGCGGGGGAGGCCTGACACAGGTGGCGACGAAGGCTGACACGGGCGTGATGCCTCCGCGAGCCCGGGAGCCCCAGAGACGGCGGGCGACCCGCCAGAAGCCAGGGGACAGGCTCGGGACAGACTCCCTCCTGGCCTCAGGAGCCGCCCACACTGCCCACACCCTGAATGTGGACGTCGGTCCTCCCGCACGGCGAGACAACTGACTTCCGTCCGGCGGCCCCCGTCTGCGGCACCTTGTTACGGCGGCCGTTGTGAACCACCGGCCTGCACCCTCGGGAAGACGCTGTGTGCGCAGTACGTGTGGGGGGACGACCAACACCAAACGTGGGCGGGCAGCCGGCGCTGAGGAGAGAGAGGGCACGACACCGTAGAGCTGGGCATCTAACGGGCCCTGGAAGTGGCGGGGTTCTTAGCTTGGGCGGGTACGTGGTGACAACCATGTTTCTCATCAGTGGCATTTTGTGCGTCTCAAATGAAATATTTTAAAGGTTTACAAGTTTAAAGACAATATTTGCTTTAGAAATCAATTAGAAATCTAATAACGTTCATTAGAAAAGAATTCAGTCTTGAGAATTTAAGAAAGCAGCCACAAGCAGTCCAGTCAACTGTGGAGGCCGTGCCGTCGGGGGCAGCTGCGCCACTGTGTAATGCACGAATCCAGGCTCGCGGGCGTGCGAGGACTCCACAGAGGGCTGCCTTTGTCCTGTGACAAAGCCCGGCCAGACCCCGGGCCCCAGGCACCCCCCCCCCCCCGCCCTGAGGAAGCCAGCTGCTATTCACAAAGCCCGAAATGTTGACAGGGAGCACACATCTGGCCTGTTCATTGCTTATCGTAAAGTAACGTCTCGGTCATCATCGGAAGCGTTGGAAGAAACCAGAACTATTCTTAGGTTTTGGGAAATTACCAAGACCCCATGGTGGGGTGTGGTTTAGGAGCTCAAAAGATCAGTGGTCTTAAATCTGAGAGGTTCATATACACACACACCATGAAGACACAACAGACCGTCCATAAATGCCCCTTTCCGTGTCTATCCCAGATGCTCTTGACCTCAACTGCCACCTGAGCTCATCTGGGCAGAGAGATCAAGAGATGAAGGAACACACGCCCCATCCCACCCCGGGAGCAGGGCAGCCTCAGAACCTTCTCTCCTTCAACTCTCTTAGTAAGAATGTGGCTTGCTCTTCTCCTTCTCTAGCCTGGTTTTCCCATCAATGGTGGAGGGCTCTGCAGGCGCCAGGTGAGTCTCCTACTCACAGACACCCAAGCCTCTTACCTGACTCCTGGAGATAGCGATACACCAGGAAGTTCACCTCGTCACTGGTTATGCTCATCTTAGCCTCACCTCGCGGCGATGAGGTCTGTACGATGCGGGAGCCACCCTCTGTGAGACGACAAGAAAAAGTGGGAAGAGAGTTTTGAAACACTGCCCGTATTTTTGTCCCCGCATTCTTTTTTGAGACGGCTGAAAAAACCATACCCGTGATGGTATAACCATGAAGGTAATTATAATTTCGTAAAATACTTCTGTGTGTGTGTGTGCGTGTATTTATTTATATAAATATATCCAAGAGAAAAATTCCCAACAAATATAAAGAGGAAGAGGCGCTGGTGTATTTCATGACAGGGCCAAGGATAAAGCACACTAATGACCAATCCAGGAACAGCAGAAAATGAAAACAAAACGCAACCGTTTATTCAGTAAAAATCACGGATGCATCGTGATCACGACGTACCTGGTCACGGGCAGGAACGGAATTCTGAAGTGCGCTCTGATGGGCTTGCGTGGCTAAGACACTAAGCACTTTTCCTGACAGAGAAGACTGGTGAGGAGACCAGAAGTCATGCCAACACCCCAAGGGCAGGTGACTACATGGACCAGACCGTGCTGTTCTAGAAGAATGCTGAATCACCGTCCTTTCACTCATAAAGTTTCATCGACAGACCTGACGGTCACTCTACCTGTAGGCTGTAGGCAGCAGTGAGAAGGAAAACACACACGAGTGAGAAGTGTGCGTGTCACCTCGACGGCATTTCTATGAAGAAGCCAGGTCTGGGGAAGATGGAGCACGGACACAGAGCAATCAGAGAGAGTCTGATTTTCTCCACAACGATCCCAGTTAGCCTATGAGCAAGCGAGCCCAAAGAGAGGACCGAGCAGCACAAGTCTTCTTAGAAACCAACAAACTAGAATGCACACGACAACAAGAGCCAAAGCCAAGAACAGCCAGGACCCCTTTCAGTGAGGTCACCAACCCTAAACATTCCTGGCTGTTGGGGAACTGTCTTCAGAGTCCACACCATTCATTTTCAGGCATGTTTACCGGTGGTAAAACTTTCATCATTGAGAATTAACTTTTTGTTTATTTAGAATAAAGATGAAATGGCAAACTAGACCTTCAAGGATTCACCGTAAAAGCTGCTGTAAGAGACATACCCAGTGAGCCCCACCCTGCTAAGAGCCCCACTGAAGATGCCCTAAGTGCGGGCAATACGTGTGACGCACTTCTACCCCATGGAATACATCCAAGGACAAGGATGTCACTCTACTCCTTAGGTTATGTCCTAAGCCAAGGCTGACCAGATGTCATTCTCCCAGTGATTACGTCAGATCATAGAAGACTCTGGAGGGAGACACTCCGCTGCTGGCCTCAAAGACGAAGGCTGTCGTCATGTGACCTGCCCACAGAACTGGGGACAGCCCGCAGGAAGCTTTGCACCTCAGTCCTACAACCACAAGGAGCTGAAATCCTGCCCACATGAGCTTGGAGGACAAGTTCCTCCTCTCCAAACGTGGACACAGCCCAGCGACCACCTCATCCGCAGTCTCGTGAGGCCCTGAGCAGGGAACCCAGGAAGCCGTGCCTGGACAACGTGCTAGATGAGAAACACGTTGTTTCCAGCTGCTGCGGAAATTTGTGGTCATCATCAGGCTGCGATGGAGAACCGATACGCTGCTTCCTGGGTCATTCCAGTTCTCACAATAGTTACCAGAATTTTGCCTCTCAAAAACGCTTATCTTCTTTGGTCACTTGGGCGATACCCTGTGCTTTTGTATATCCTGAGAAGAAAGTCTGACAGTCAAACTACAGATCTGTCCGGAGGATTGTTTCCATTCTGGGGAATTCGCTCATAAGACAGTGTTAGGAAACTATCACAGCCTAAATAAAAAGCTATGAAATCAGACTATAACCAAACGAAAAAAAAAAAAAAAAGCCATTATTCAAGGGAGAGAAAAAAAACTGTAACAAAACGTGCGCCACAGACGCCGATGCCGAGCAGACTTTCGGTGCCGCCCCGCGGGGCCATCGGGGCGCGTCGGTCACAAGGACGAATTCCCGCTGTGGTGAACGGTCAGGCCTCGGGCAGGTGACCAGGTCGTGTGGGTGGAGCCCTCGTGGAGGGGATCAGCGCCCTAACAGAAGAGGCCCCCGGACAGCTCTGGGTCCCTCTGCCAAGAGAGGACCTGACGAGCCGACGCCCATCTAGGAAACAGGAAGTGGATTCTCAGCAGCCACCACAGGGGCCGGCGCCCTGATCTCCGACCGCCAGCCTCCAGAGCTGCGAGGAGGAGGACATGGCCGAAGGTGACGCGGCCAGGTCTGTGCTGTGCCGTCACAGCAGCCTGAAATGCCTCAGACATCACCCCTCACGCGGTTCTCCTGTGTTCTCTCACGCGGGCTGCCTAGAGAAAAGGAAAACCCGGCAGGCGCCTGGCACCCCTGCTTCTGGTGCTGGAGGCCAGGGGTCCCCTGCTCCGGGGCCGTCCCGGGCACGGGAGGACGCTGGGCAGCCTCCCCGCCACAGCCCCCCGCCTCTCCCCATTAGAGGCCAGCACACCTCGCCCCCCCCCCCAGAGTTGTCACGATCAAAAACATCTCCAGACGTCAGCAAACGTTGTGAATTGCAAGTCCGCAATTGTTGGTTTTTCTCTGAAGAAAGAAAATCAGCATTCTGTGTCTGACAGGAACCGCATTCACAAAGACGGGGGGCAAGGTGGGGCCGGCTCGCGGGCGCCGCTAAATGACACAGCCACGCAAGGAAGAGTTGCTGCTGAAAACGCGCCACAAGAGCCGGGCTTTTTCAGAGAGCCTGTGCGAAATCTCTCTACAAAGCTATCAGGAGTTTGATTAGAAAATAAAATCCGGATTTCTTCGTTCAGCCTCCAGATCTTTTTGGTTTTCTAAGAAGCTGTCCCAGCACCCCAAGAGCCTGGTTCTCATTCGCCACCCACAAGAATCGGTCACAAACAGAGGTGTCTGCACACGTGTTCCCAGAGGATGCGGGAGACGACCACATCCTGGGGATTCCCAGGACGGTGGACCGTTTGTGTTAGGCTGATGCTCCTCTTTCTCTTTACGCACCCTCTTTTTTTCCAACTAGGAAAACTTCTACTCCGGGTCTGGCTCTCCTGCTTTCTGATCATGGATCGAATTTCTCTCTAAACTTGTAAGTTAGCATATGCTTTTCCCAGTACAGTGTTAACTTTCAAAGGTTTTTCGATTTGGAAGCAGCAGAGAAAAGAACACAGAAACCAGCGCTGGCCTGCAAGGGAGCCGAGCGAGATGTCATCTGGTCAAGAAGCCTGGTCGTACTGTCCCCCCGACTCTTCTACCTCAACTATGTAGCTTAAGTTTTGAAAACACAGTAATTGGATCCCACCTCCCCCACAAATGAGCCACTTCTTAACTAGCTTTTAAATGACTATTTCTTTTAAAATCTCATTCCAGGGCCATCAGACTGGCTCAGTCGGTGGAGCATCCGACTCTTGATTTCGGCTCCGGGCCTGATCTCGGGTCATGAGATCGAGCCCCATGTCCAGCTCGGGCTCAGCATGGAGTCTGCTTGAGTTCCTCTCCCTCTGCCATTGGCCCCTCTTCCCACACACATCCAGATGAGTGCTCTCTCTAAAAGAAATATTTTAGAAAAATAATAAAGGGGCGCCTGGGTGGCTCAGTGGGTTAAATGTCTGCCTTCAGCTCAGGTCATGATCTCAGGGTCTTCGGATTGAGTCCCGCATCGGGCTCTCTGCTCAGTGGGGAGTCAGTCCAATTCTCCCTCTCCCCCTGCTTCTGCTCCCTCTCTCTCTAATAAATAAAATCTTTAAAAATAAATAAAACAAAAAAATAATAAAACCTAACTCCTCTCAAAAAAAAAGATTTATAGTAAAGCGAATAGCAGGGATGATCCGAGACCCCTCCCATCAGGCTGATCCGAGGGTTTATTGCGAGGAAAGGCGAGAAGTGCCTCAGCCCCTCCTCAGGAGGAAGAGCCAGGCCGTCCCCTCCTGGTGCTGCCTGAGGAGGGGGGGGGGGGGGCGGCAGCGCGCCGAAGGCTGAGGGCATGTGCACGGCACCCCCCCCCCAACACAGGTGTTTCAGCACACTCAGTCTGTGCGGTTGAAGCCACAGAGAAACAGAAGGAGAGTTATTTATAGTATTGCTTTTTGCGACTGCATCTCAAGGTGGCAGAAACTCCTACTAATCACGGTTTCCTTCCCAAATTAGTGCAAAGTTCAGATGCAAGAGAAACGTTGAAGGGTTTCATTTTATTTAACACGTACTTATACAGTTTTCCAGGCTGGCATTCTCCAGGAAGGGAGGGGATCATCCCAAAACACTACAGTCTGAAGGGGCATTTAATTATCCTCAACATCATAACCCCAAGAGGCCGGCTTGGGAGTTGGCACTGAACTGAAAGGCAGGGAGGGCCAGCGTCTTGCCAGCAGGAGGGGGCTCACTGACATAGTGAGCAAAGTGTACGTGGATTAAAAGAGGAAAAGAATACTAATCCAGTATCATTAGATGGGAAGGTTGCTAACAATCTGCCCCATTGTGAAATATTCTCCTGAACTCTTTTAAAGCGGCCCTTTTCCTCAGACATGGAAGAAAGTTTGTCTCATTTCTCGTCCCTCCTCGCCTGCTGGCGTGGATGCTGGAAGACTCCACGGTTTAAAGTAATCTTCTGGAAAAGGCTCAGCTCTCTGGGACTTGTCTCCACGCAGCCTGAGGACCGAGAGCCAGAGCAGCTGGAAAATCTGCTCGAAATGACCTCATCTGACAAAAGGCACTTTCTGTGTTTCTCCATGGACATTCCGACTGAGTGTCGTGGGTCCTACCCTCCCCCAGTTCGGTTCCCTCACGATGTGTTTCTCTCTTTCAGTGGGAGCTAGGTTTACTTTTATTACACAATCAGTGGTCAGCTGAAGATGAAATTTTTAATGCACATAATAACATTCACATAGCATCCTTTTCTAAAATCTGCTTGGGTCCAGCTTATGTCGGAGGTTAAAGAGGCTTACTCTATCACTTTGCATTATCCCTTTTTCCTACATATTGTCATGAAGACAACATGTAACTATTCAAACACTTTGCTATTCAATGACAATATGATTCCATAAATTATGGCATTTACAGTTTGACCCCAGCTACAGGAAAATACACACATGGAAAATACTGGGGGGAAAATACATGAAAACATGAATAGCAGTTTCATGCTGCTAGCTTATTTTTTTAGACTTACCTTCATTTACCAGTAAGTAAATGTCTTTTATTTTATAGTAAGAAAAGACACCCCCAAAAGATAACATTTCCCACTAAGCTTACAGTTATTTATTTCCTCGCAGTCAGATGGCCCAAAATTATAAATATAATCAAACAACTATCATTTTATTACTAGAGTCTAACTATTATTTTATTACTAGAGTCCTAGCAACAGTACTGCCATTTAAAACACAGGAATAAACCAGTGGAATAAGAAGAAATCCTTAAAAGAATATTTTACGGCCGGGGAAAATGTTCATGATACGGCGTTACGTAGCAAATAAAGCAGGTTTCAAGATGGAATGTGCATGGTGCCAAATTTCGTTTTGCATGCACGTTGTGTGTGCACATGCATACACACACACACACACACACAGATGGAAGATAACCCTCTAAAAAGTCTCACACCTACTTCTGGGAGTAGAATTACGCTAGAGTTCTCTGTGTGTGTGCTTTTCGGGTTTTCCAAATCTTCTATGAACGTGAACTGTTTTCACATTCATTAAAATGTAATTAAAACCTGGCAGTGTCTCCAGAAATAATCTGCATGAGAACAACTCAGCGCTGCTAAGTAGGAAACGAGGGTTCAGGGTTGGGAGAGCGGAGGAGGGGCTCCTGTGTTAGGAAAATAATGCCGCTCTTCACGGAAGGAAAAACATCCCGGGGGGGGAGGGGGGAGAGGCATTCAGAAAGGGTCCTTTCTGTGCTTGGCCGCCCTTCTGGGTTAATTCATGGCTGGCTGGGGCCTTCGTCCAAAACCCGTGCACGCATCAATGGCAGATGCTGACGTGACAGGAAAGGCGCCCAGTCCCTGCAGTCACCTCCAAAACCATCTGCGCGCCTCCCAAGTGGCCGCAGAGTCCGCTCTCCAGCTCTGCAAACTCGCCACCCTATTCTCGGACACGTCTCTGCCCATTCGGGGGGTGACCCAGAAGGAAGCCTTCCTAAAACTGCTCCCCCTAGTAACAGCGAACTGCTGCTCAGACAGCCTGCGTCCCAAGAGCTGACGATGTACCCCCGACAGGCAGCATGAGTGTCCTTTCCTCGTCCCCTCCTTTCTACACACGACGACGCAAGCTCACGCACCCCGGACTTCACGGCAGACCGCTGCAGAGACGCTGCCAGTGACGGCCTCCACGTAAGAGTTCTGCTTTTCCCATAACGTTGGTTTAAGCCAATACCTCCAATGAGTCCGTAAATCAATGTACAGACTGAGTTATCTTCAAGACTGAAAAATCGGAAGCAGCTTCTCTACAACATACCAGAGGCCCTCGAACAAATTTTAGGAAGATGCGCAGCCTGGCGATAAAGCCTTGAAAACGCTGTGATTCTCGCCCATATATGCAGGATTTACTTTGACCTTGACAGTTCCCTCTCCTGTGTCAGGGAGTCGTGAGTGAAGTCATGGGCTCACAGAGCACAGCCTCCAGAGTTTTGAAAAATAAACCCTGTGGCTTTCTCTAGAAGATACAAAAGCAGGCGATGCCTCACCCACTGACTGCCATGGAACTCCTAAGTCTTCAAAGAACAGCCTTTTTTGGTGCTTCAGTTTAAATGAATAATGAAAACATTTTTTAAAAAACACCTAACGGGGGGCGCCTGGGTGGTTCAGTTGGTTGGGCGACTGCCTTCAGCTCAGGTCATGATCCTTGAGTTCCGGGATTGAGTCCTACATCGGGCTCCCAGCTCCACAGGGAGTCTGCTTCTTCCTCTGACCTTCTCTCCTCTCATGCTCTCTCTCACTTTCTCTGTCTCTCAAATAAATAAATAAAATCTTAGAAAAAAAAAAAACACCTAAAGGGGAGCCTGGGTGGCAGTTTCAGTTAAGCGTCTGCCTTTGGTTCAGGTCGTGATCCCTGGGTCTTGGGATCGAGACCCACATCGGGCTCCCTGCTCAGCTGGGAGTCTGCTCCTCCCTCTCCCTCTGTCCTGTTTGTACTTTCTCTCGTTCACTCTCTCTCAAATGAATACAATCTTAGAAAAAACGCTTAAATATTATGAACCTAAGTATTAGATGAGAGTCCAATGATCTTCCTATTTATGTCAGCACATGTAGGAACTCAGTTCTTTTTTAAGACTTTATCTGACAGAGACAGCACACAAGCAGAGGCAGAGGGAGAAGCAGGCTCCCTGCTGAGCAGGAAGCCCGATGCGGGACTAGATCCCTGGTCCCTGGGATCATGACCTGAGCCGAAGGCACACATGTCACCAACTGAGCCACGCAGGTGTCCCCCAACTGGTAAGATTTACTATACAAAACACAATACCGGTAGCAGGAGCGAGCAGGCTTTGCCAATCTTGGTACGACTGACACTTGGGGCACCTGAACCCCATGGTGGGGCGTCTTGTGCACTGCCGGGCGCTGAGCAGCACCCCTGGTCTCTGCCCACCATGGCCAGCAGCACCCCTCCCCTGACAGCCATCTCCAGACAGGGCCGAATGTCCCCTGGGCAGGGGTGAGGCCTTGCTCTGACTGTGAACTCTCAGGGCAGGTGCACGGGTCCAGGACCACGCCCCCTGACAGAGCCGAGGAGCCCTCAATTTCCTAAAACTCGTAGCTCCCTGAACACCCACAGGGCCTTTGCTAAGTGACCACAATACGGATTCTGTCTTAACCACAGCATGGGCCTCACAGAGCTGGACCTCCAGATGCCGTCCGAGGGACAAAGCAGACGTTAGGAGAGGCAGAAGCAAACCGGCTGCTCCTCGAGGTTAGGAGTCAGCAGACTGTGGCCTGGGGCCAAGTCCCACCTGTTGCTCCCCCTTGTCAGGCCTGTGAGCGAGGACTAGATTTTACATTTCTAAAGGGTTGAAAAGAAAATCCAAAGATTCCTATGTCGTGACTCATGAAATGGAGCTGACATTCCAATTCCAGTGTCCATAAATAAAGTTTTATTGGAACACACCCTTGTCCATTCACTTACGTATGCTCGACGGTGGTTTCTACACCACAGCAGCAGAGCTGAGTGCCTGTGAAGAGAGCCCGGCTGGCCCACAAGGCCTCAACTACTTCGTCTCTGGCCCTTGACAGAAAAGACTGCCGTTGATCAGGCCTCTCAGCTCTACTGAAGAGTTTCCTGTGTCTACACTAGACCACGACTGCCTGCCTTGTGGTGCCAGGCTTGGAAGCAGCCTGCCTGAGGACCTGCAGGGGGTGCCCCAAACGCAGAAGCTCCTCGGGAACAAACCAACCGCGTTAGCAGAGAGCCAGGAACGGCGCTGCCATGGTCTGCTGTGGCTCCCGAAAAACCAAAAATCCAAAGTTCTCTATGAGCCTCAACACCAGTGCCTCCCACACGGTAGGAAGTCAACGGGCGCTCCATGCGATCGACCCTGATGTTCCCTAAGTACTGAGTTAGCTCCCAGTCAACACACCGATAACAGGGGCGCCTGGGGGGCTCAGTGGGTTGAAGCCTCTGCCTTCGGCTTGGGACGTGATCTTGGGCTCCTGGGATCGAGCCCCACATCGGGCTCTCTGCTCGGCAGGGAGCCTGCTTCCCCCTCTCTCTCTGCCTGCCTCTCTGCCTACTTGTGATCTGTCAAATAAATAAATAAATCTTTTACCAAAAAAAAAAAAAAAAAACACCGATAACCGACGGACCTCTCCCATCTCCCCCGACGTTCAGAAGAGGGTTCGACTACGGTTCAAAAAACACTGATGATGGAAAAGTCTGGCAGTTCATCAAAATGTTAAACACAGTCACCGCACAACCTATCAATTCCGCTCCGTGACGTGCACCCAAGAGAAATGGAGACACGTGTCTGCACAAAAACTTGCACATAAATGTTCAGAACAGCAGTAATATGAATAATGTTGATTCCTAAACTGAAAGGTAACTACAACTCAAATGCCCATCAACTGAGGAAGAGAGCAACAAAATGTGGTGGAACCATGCAGTGGAATATTATTGGGCCATAAAAAAGATTCACGGTGCAAGATGGATGAATTTTGAACATATTATGTTAAGTTAAAGCCAGTCACAAACTCAACTTAATATTTTACAGATTTTTGTTTTCATTAGCAAATTACATTTTTCAGTTATTTATTTGAAAGATTTCACTTCTTTATTTGATAGAGAGAGAGAAAGAGAAAGAGCTCAAGTAGGGGAGCAGCAGACTTCCTCCTCAGCACAGAGCCTGAGTCAATTTTAGAATTAACTATACATAAGCCCATAATGATCTCCCGGTGCTCTATCTACTACCTTCAGTTTCAGCAAGGAGAAAGACCTGCAACTTGAAAAAAGTCATTTTATTTCATTTTTTCAGTGTTCCAAGATTCATTGTTTAAAAAGTCACTTTAAAACAGAAGATGTTCAGTTCGAGCAAAATGCACTTCCATTTCTCCAAGGGATTTCAGTGCAAGGACAGCAATATAGCAAGCGGGCTGCTTACCTTTACGGTGACTTCATGTGTAGACCTGAGAACCCCTGAACTCCCCAGCATCCGATCACAGAAACTGCAAAGTGTCTGCCAGGAGCCGCCTAGTGAGAAACAACAAGAGATAAGAAAAAAACTTAAAATTCTTTGCGAAGCATTCGCTTCTGGCCTCTCCCATTTCGTGGTTGGTTGGTTTGTTTGTTTCTTTTTCCAATCAGTGCCATGGGTTCCCTTTTTCATCTCACCTCAAAATTTTATGTCACAATCTTTGTCTTATACTTGCACACAGATATGCAGTTTTACCTGCAAAGTGCAAGACAAGAAAGGAGGGCAGCCAGTATGTGTTATTGCATGTGTAGAAAGAGTCTCAAAGTAAATAAAATTAATTTTAGTTTGGATATTGCTACTGCTATGCTTTAATGATAATCAATGCCTATCTGAAATGCTTTTGTGTTTGAGACGGAGTCCTACGCAACCGAGAAACTAACCTCTACGCACCTCTGAGAGAAGAAAGCACGCCACGGACATGACGGGGGGCTAATGTTTACAAGACTCTCGCGTGCATGTCCACGTGTACAGACACGCTCTCATAAACACACAGAAACAACATCCGAATCTTTCTTTCCCTTTTGGATCCCCTAAAGTAAAGCCGAAGAAAGGCACTGACTCGCCATGGCTCAACCTACCCATTACTGTTGTTCTACATTTGAATTTCACGAGGCTTCCACCATTCGCACTTCTGAATAAGCCAGGTTTGTAAGCTCCTCAGTTCACCTTCGTATCGAAAACGTGTTTCGACTTTGCAGTCAACAGAAACACTAAGCAATCAACCAGCACTGACTTAACAGTATTTACCTTCTTCCTCATAAAATTCCCTTGCTTATGAATGAATCCAGCCTCCTACATTTAAATTATCTACTATTGTCTATAAGCTCAAAATCCAAGGAAATGAACTGCCTGCCATTTTCTCTAAATTCTTGTTCAATCATAACTGATAAAAAAGATGCCAGGTTAACAGAATTCAAATTCACCAGTGAAGCTTATGAGTAAAGGGGTTTCTTATTATTAAATGCAGAACCTCACGAAATGTTTTAAGGAAATTCAAGTAAATTATTCCCAATGAGTCATGTTTATAGCTACGCTGTGCAAAGACACAGGGCTAAAAAGATTTTATAGGTAGGTTCATAGACCCTTAAGTTTCATTACAGTACATTTTTCTCAAAACACCATAAGGATATGTAAGATAAAAGTAATAACCAGGGCAATTTTTAAAAATCTAGCACTGAATAAAAATAATGAGATTTAAGCAAAATTTCCCCTACAACTCTTTGAGTGGAAATTATTCACCAGAGTGAAGCAGGCATAAAGGAATATTGATTTTGCTCATAAAATAAAAATACATTTCGTAACGAAAAAAATTCTGTGGTAGAGATAAAATAAGACAATATTCCTTATAGGACCTGAAGCAGAAAGCAAATTACTATTTTCAGGATTGAGTTGTAAATTACCACAGGGGGGGGAAAATAGCCTTATGATGAAATCACTAAATACCATAAAGTATCAAAATATGAGCAGATGTCACCACAATAAGCCCCAAATTGCTTGGAAATTAAAACACTAAAATCCATAATAATTCAATAAGTAATTAATATATAAACAGCTCTTATTACAAGCTGTTCAGAAAAACCTTTAGAATCAAATTCTTATTCTTTGGTCCAAAACAGATGGTAACTCACAAATGAGAGTCTTGGAATTGAAGATTATCTTTTATATATGTTGTTAAACTCAGGAAGTGTAATTAACATCATCTGTGTGTTATAAACACACAAAAGCGGGAAAATACGACTGGTAAGCAACGTTCTTCTGCTTATGCAACATGTCAAAATTAATTAGTTTATTGATAGAAACACAATTAAAAATGATCAATCCAATCTTCTAATACCTCATCATCACTGATTTTCCCACGATCAGTACCCAGACAGAACCACCAACGAGCTGCACTGGCAAAAAGGTTCACGTACTGCAAAGTATTGGTGTGAAATGCCAATTATTTTACCAAACGCAATCTATTCCTAATTCTCAAAGGTGCTAATACACATAAAGAGGACTTGAGCATTTTCCGGAGCTCGTCAGCTCTAGGCAAGGCGCAGTGTAGACCGCTCCGGGCAGTCCTCCCACGTGGGAGGTACAGAGCCCTTAGAGCACTCGCAGTGCTGTGCAAACTCCCACTCCGTCGAGCCCCCAAACATTTCCATCACTCCAAAGGGAAATCTTGTACCCAACGAGGCAGTCACTGCTCATTCCCTCTCCCACCCTGGCAACTACCAGTCTGATTTCTGTGTCTTTGGATTTGCCTATTCCGAACATGTCACATGAGAGGAAACATCCGATAACCTTCTGTGTCTGGCTCCTTTCACTGAGCAGAGGGCTTCCGAGGTTCGGCCCTGAGAAAATGTGTCTCGGCACTTTGTTCCTTTTTGGGGCTGAATACTATTCTGCTGTGCGGGTGAACTACACTTTGTTCTTCCATCCGTCCATCAGATGCCGGGCATTCTGGCTGGCGTACGCTTTCTGGCTATCGTGATTAGTGCTGCCATGAACATTCGTGCACAAGCATGTGTCTGAGCCCCGGTTTCCCATCCCGTGGGGCGCACACCCCTGGAGGGGAATTGCCCTCTATCAGTTTGTCTGGATCTTCCTTTGTGGAAGCCTCCACCTCTCCAGGACTGACAGATGCAAACGGGACAGGCACAGAGGTCTGCACAGAGAACGGACGCACGGGCGGGGAGGGGAGGGGAGCCAGGGCACCCGCCGGCCTACGAGGTCCAGCCCGCAAACGGCAGGCAGCTACTAGCGCTGTGCACAGCGAGCACCAAGATGAAGAATGCTCTCTCTCTCTACTTGGAGCAAAGCAAATTACTCTCCCACTCAGGAGCTCCTCAAGTGTATCAGGCAACCAGAGAAACTGTTTTGCCCTTGCCCCCCATTTCCACCTCCCCAGGTTTAGCACCCAAGTTCTGAGCTCAAGGTTCGCTCACGTTTCTGCTTAGATTCATCAGGGACACAAGTCTGACGATGGTTGTCGTGAGACCTTCTCAAATGTAATACTGAAATTTAATACTGATCCATGTACGTGATACCTCATAAAAGCACGGAATTACAGTGCATCCACATTTTAACACACTGGTTTCCACCAGGAAACCGTGCACCAGGATGTGCCTTGCACCCCGGGATAGATCAGGTGCGGTCTGGAGACATTTTCAGCTGTCACAGCTGGAGACGGGGGTCCAATGGCAACTAGTGGAGAGAGACCGGGGAGGCCACGGGACAACCTCCACCTCACAGGACAGCCTTCCCCCAAGAAACACTGACCCGCCCCAAATGGCAACAATGCTAAGGCTGACGAACTTGGAATAGAACAGAGTGCAGACTAAGTTCTCTTCATGACTTTTGATTTTTACTGTGAAATAACCCTCTCACGCAGTCTTAGCTTCAGAAGGGAGTACACAGAGGGTGCTTCCAGCGATTGCCGTAATGCTTCCTTCATCACGGCCCAAATTGTCGAAACAAACGGCCCAAATGGATCATTAAGCCAAAGGGACAAACGTACGTTTTTACCGATCATAAATGCGTAACGTACAAATATCAATTCTATTTCTTGGTAGACTAGAACCCAATTTGCACCGTCACGCTTCTTTTTCATTGGCTGTGGAGAAGCCCGCAGGCGCAGGGCTGAGGCCTCCTAGGACAGCCGCCACTGCCTGCCAGGCCCGCGAGGAAGCCGGCCCAGAGCGCCCAGCCCCCGTCAAACCGTCCGATGATTGCAGCCCGGGCCGAGCTCTTTGCTGCCATTCCAGGGGGGCCCCAGAAGCACCCAGCGGAGTCACGCCAGCATCCCGCCCCTCTGGATCCGATACATGGGGAAGGGCCACTGGGAAAGATACGTGGGGGCAGGGACCCCTCCAGCAAGCGCTCCCACTATCCACAAACCAGGGACGATGACGTGCACGGCTGCTGCCAGGAAAACCGAGAAGCAGATGAACCGGGATGCCAAGCGGCCCGAGGTTTAAGATGAGGAGGCAAGAGCTTGCCAAAGCAGGTTCCTCGGAACCAGGCTGTCCAGGCGGCTGGTGTGCGTTTGGTTGGCACCACCGGAGGAAGGGTTCCACCATCCCGAGGATTGGAAACACTGGGTTTCGTGAAGTTATTAAAAAGCCACAATAGTAAAAACAAAGCAAAACAATAGGGGTTAACACGGAACTGTACCTACTGTCTGCCCGAGTGTGTTCGACATGCTTTAAACTCATGCCACCCTTTATTAAATAGTGAAAGAAGCCCGCGTCCCAGAACCTCAGGCCGCCTTTTCACTGCTGGACCCCAGGCCCCACGGATGACCACGGCACACCGGGCGATCCCACATGATACATCGTCACTCTGCTGCCAGGACCTGCTCACGGCTGGAGCTGCAGGCAGCGGGAATTCTGTGACGCACCTTCCTCACCAAGCTTCACTTGCAGCAGGCTCCTCCGAGGACCCGGGCGTCCCCGAGGACGCCTCGGGGTCACTATGCTATGGTTTGCCCGGCGCTCCCCAAGTCCTCTCTGAATGGCCTTCCACCAAAGTGTTGAAATTCAAAAGACAGTTTTCCGACTGACTGAACACATCAGTCACTAGACATTCTAATTAATTGAGGTTTTGCTGTTGGAAGTCAGCGTTCTCCAAGAGAAATCCGAAAACCCCTTTTTAGACTTTGGAAGCTTGAAATGTAAAGATGACAGCACTTGACTAAAATGAACACAAGTGCCAAGATGGTAATGACTTATAAAAATAAACGTGACTTTTAATACTATAATAGTATCAAGAAATAGGGCAGTTCTAGATAAGCCTTTATCCATTGGGTATTAATCAGGCCATCATCCTCATTTCCCTTTTTACTCACTGACCTAGGAAAACGGGTACCACAAAATGAAAAGTCGCAACACATAAATTATTTCCTCATATCTTATCTCATCTTTACCAAAAAACCCTCGCTTTTGGAAGACCCTTAATTTAGGTGGATTAATTCTTGCCACTGTAGTAAATGTGTGCCTTTGTCTGTTTATATGGAAGACCAAGGAGACAACACCGAAGGGACCCCTTTCCTTTAAAGTTACGCTTGTGACCCAGGAAAAATGTTTTTTGTATTGTTAGTGGTAAAAGATAATCATCTGGCACACAAATTCCAAGGGCCTAACCTTTGACGTTCTTTAAGAATAAGCTTATATGCCATAAACACATAAATTAAAAATAAGGACCATCTTAAAACATTTTTTTTTAAACACAGTCTGCATAGTCAGGGCACCTGCGTGGCTCAGTTGGTTAAGCATCTGCGTTCGGCTCAGGTCATGATCCCTGGGTCTGAGGATCGAGTCCCGCATTGGGCTCCCTGCTCAGTGGGGAATCTGCCCTTCCCCCCACTCGTTCTCGTTCTTTCTCTCTCTCTCAAATGGATAAAAAAAAATAAATCTTAAAAAAAAAGTCTGCATGGCCAAACGACATATATGTTGTCCAATGTCTACGGGAAAACATTTAGACCGAACGTTTGTGGAATTAACACTTCAGTATTGTCAGCTGTAGGCGGTGATCCTGGGTGTGCCATATTCTCCTTTACCGCGCACCAACTAAGCAATGGAGCGCTACTGTGCGGACATGAGAAAGTTTGGGGAAATGGCTACTAGTGAAGCGTGCCCCCAAGGCTGGCCGTCACACACAGACAGTTAGTTACAGCTGACATCCTTCGAAAGTCCTGTTTGTACACTCTGCACACGACCAGGACATGTCCAAGAGCTTTCTGTATCACTCCATTCTCTTTGGTCCAAGTAGACAGTATGGAGTTACAAACCATGCAGAACTAATAAACACTGATTTTCATGGTGCTCAAACGCGGGGAAGGGCTCATGTTAGTGTTTGTCCAAGAAACACCAGTCCTTAATATGATAACATGTATTACTTTAAAGCCAAGCTTCCAAGATCAAGTAGGTTTCGGAAATTCTAAGTTAAAAAAGGTAAAGCAGATCCATAAAGCAGATCCATAAAGCTGGACAAACCTGAAGCAGGATAAACACCAGAGAAAACCCTAACAAGGCACGATCAATTTCCTAAAAACCAGCAGTAAAAAGAAACTCTTAAAAGCAGTCAGAGAAAAAACACAAATTACACCCGGAGGGGAAGATAACAAAACTCACAAACTTCTTGTCAAAAATGATGTAAGCCAGAAGACAATGGAATGAAATCTTCAGAGAGCTCAAAGAATGTGTCAATTTAAAATTCTACTTTCGAATAGCTTTCGAAAATGAAGCCAAAATAAAGACTCCTTAAGACAAACAAATGCAGAGAGAATTCAATGCCAATATGCCTGTCCTACAAGAAAAATTAATTAAGTTCTTTAAGGGGAAGAATAATGAGCTCAGATGGACCTCTGGATTTCTGGAAAGGAATGATGAGCGGCAGAAAGGGTGAACACGTGGGAGTAAATATGAAAACATTTTCTTCTCATTTTAAAATTTCTTTTACATATAATTGACCGCTTAATGCAGAATTAGTAACTCTTACCGTGTTTCCTTAAACATGAAAGTAAAATGTATGACAACAATAGTAGCGAGAAGTAGGAATGGAGGGAGAACAGATGGACACTGTTGTTAAGTCCTTACACATGACCTGGTAAGAGAGACCAATGTACACGGTGACAAGTTAAAGACCATTATTGCAAACATTAGAAAAACACTAAAAATTGGGGCGCCTAGGTGGGTCAGTCGGTTGAACATTCAACTCTTGATTTCAACTCAGGTCATGATCCCAGGGTCTTGGGATGGGGAGCCCTGGGTTGGGCTGCCTGCTCAGCGGGGAGTCTGCTTCTCTCCCTCTCTCTTTGCCCCTCCCCACCATCAGCTTGCGGGCATGCTCTCTCAAATAAATAAACAAAATCGAAAGAAAGAAAGAAAGAGAGAAAGGGGGGGGGAGGGAGGGAGGGAGATGCTAAAAATTAAAACCAAGAGGTATAGCTAATAAATTAACAGTAAAGTAGAATCAGAAAAAATAATTCTTTATCGAAACATATGCAGGAACAAAGGAAAACAGAAACACAGAATGGTACAAATAGAAAACAAGTAGCCAGTGGTAAATGGTATTACCATTCTGATTAAAAGGCTGGTTGTGGGACTGTATCAAAAAGCAAGATCAAACTACTCTGTCAATGACAAAGCCATTCTGGATAAGTATATGTTCTGTCTATGAACGCAGCTATGCATGTATGTAAATACGTCACACATCACTGGCCATATATTATTGACATATATCGTCTTTTGACTATATGTATTCTGCTCAATTGAGCATTCTCCTTCACGATTTCTTCCACTTCTTATCTGCTTCGTGAGTCTGGGGAAGACATATTAGAAGTGAAGAAAATAGGAAGAGGAAGATTTAACGCAGAGTGATTCCTAGACATGGACAGCAATCTGCCTTCAGTAAGGGATTCCTACATGACGGTTAACGCGACACGGTGCCTTGGCCTGTTGGAGGCAGACTGCGGAGAGCCCCGTCCATCGGCCCCTGAAGAAGACCGAGCACGAGCACACAGACCTTGCAGTCAGTGGTTCACGGAGGACACACACCTCGGGGTAATGGATTAAGGAACGTAATGGGGAAAGGTCATGATCTCTGCTCTTGAAGACAAGTTCAAGCTGAAGAAACGCTCTGATCGGGGTGGCCAACTTGGAGGCTCAGGGCAGAAGTGGCTTACCAGAAGGCACGGCAGCTTCATGCCCAACTAGTTCTGCTCCCCATTCCCCAACAGGTGTTGGTCTGTAACCCCAGCGAACCGCCCGCTTCCTGAGAAACGGTCTCAGAACAGTGGCCGCGGCGGCAGCTGGCAGTTACCGCACACGAAACGGGCCTGGGCCATCAAGGGCCTCCACCGTGAATGCTACTAACACTTCCTTTTAAAATCACAGACTGATGTTTTGTATCTGAGGAAAGAGTGTACAAGCCAGGCATTTTAACAAATACACACGGGTACACATTCTGTGACTCTCCCATGTAGAGAGACTCCCAGGAACTCCCCAAACGCTCCCGGCGTTCTCCGTTACTTGTCTTAGTGAGGCTACTCTCTTTACTCCTCTCCCCCTTTCGGAAGTTGCGCTGAAAGAGCTGGGAGGCCTACCTGGACACGGCAACGGAGGGCAGATACCAGGGTCATGAGCAAGGCTGAGCACGCTTTTTCTTTCCAGGGCCAAAGAATAAGTGTCTTGGACTGTGCGGCCATACTCTGTTACAACCAGTCACCTCCGGCCCGGAGCTCAAATGCAGGAATTGACAATACGTGAACAGATGGGTGTGGGGCTATTCCACAAAAACAGGCTGTGGGCCAGGGTGGCCCCTGGGCGGTGGTGTGCCCACCCCTGCCTTGGGGGCACTACGGTGTTGGATTTATTAAGCTGTGCACCCACAACTCATTACTAAATTTAAAGAGACAACCTAAAATTGCATCAGGGAGACTTGAGACAGTGAACATGCAAAGAAAGCAGTGCTTTGTTCCAGAAGTAAAGCAGGTGTGCTCTTTGTCACGGAGAATAAGCACAGTGAAGGGGAAATGGCAGGATGGGCTTCTGGTCCCGGGGGCCTCAAGGGGCCTTCACGCAGCTGCCCCCAGGAGTCATCCAGAAAGTCGGCAAGTGTCACATCAAGTTAACATGGTGCTTTCAGGACCCAACGGCAGAAAGTTTCCTTAAAACTTCCCAGCTCTTGCACAGGTCACAGAAGGGTGAAATTAAACACAACAATCGAATCAGTTTGGAAATGACATCTTTCACTTATTTTGCCTTTAAAAATTATTATATTTAAGGAGCGCGCCTGGGTGGCTCAGTCGGTGAAGCCTCTACCTTCGGCTCAGGTCATGATCTCAGGGTCCTGGGATCAAGTCCTGCATCGGGCTCCCTGCTCAGCGGGGAGTCTGAGTCTGCCTCTCCCTCTCCCTCGACCCCTCCCCCTGCTTGTGCATGCACCTGCTGTCTCTCATCCACTCTCTCAAATGAATAAATAAAATCTTTTAAAAGTTACTGTATTTACACAGACTTCAGCTTTTAGAGTAGTGCTAGGTTCACAGCACGAGCGAGCAGAAGGTACAGGGATCTCCGGCGAGCGCCCGCGCACACTCCCGCACGGCCTCCCTCGCTCTGCACATCCCCCACCAGAGCAGACGTGAGTTCGCCCAGACCAGCCTACGCTGACCACCACGCCACTACCACCCGAAGCCCACAGTCTACTTCAAGGTTCGCTCTGGGTGCTGCGCACTCCACGGCCTGAAACAAATGTGCACACATCCCTCCCTACGGTATCCCTAAAAAATCCTGTCTTTCGCCTCTTCTCATCTGTTCCTGCCTCAACCCCTGGCAACCACTGATCTTTTTATACTGTTTCTGATTTTCCCTTTTCCAGAAGGTCCCAGTGTTGGAGTCAACAGGGTCATTCAGAGTCATTCAGATTGACTTCTCTTCACTTAGTAATGGGCATTTAGGGTTTTTCCGTACCTTTTCATGGCCTGATTCAAGCCCATTTCTCTTTAGCGCTGAATAACAGTCTGTCATTTGGATGGACCACAGTTTGTTTATCCATTCACGTACTGAAAGTCATCTCATCTTGGTTGCTTCCAGGTTTTGGCAATGATGACTAAAGCTGCTATCAAATCTGTGCGCAGGCTTCTGTATGGGTATATGTTTTTAACTCCACTGGGTAAATTTCATGTTTCTAAATGCCATTAAAGGGGCGCCTGGGTGGCTCAGTCGGTAAAGCGTCTGCCTTCAGCTCAAGTCATGATCTCAGGGTCCTGGGATCGAGTTCCACATCAGGCTCACTGCTCAGCAGGGAGCCTGCTTCTCCCTCTCCCTCTCCCTCTGCACACCACTGCCCCTGCTTGGACGCTCTCTCTGTCAAATAAATAAATAAAATCTTTAAATATTAAAAAAATAGTAAATATCATTAAAATGATGTAAGTAGTACATGCTCATGGGAGAGATTTTCAGTGGTTCTCAGCTGCAGGCAGTGTGGACCCCTGAGGGTCACCTGCCCCAAGGCCACTGTCTCGAGAGACTTTCGGTCGTCACAAGGCCGGGGGCAGGTGCCACCAGGATCTGATGGGTACGGGCCATGGAAACTGCTCAACACCCTACAGCACAGAAGACATCTCCCCTATGAGAAGGGATTACCTGGCCCCAAATATCAACAGAGCCGAGGCTGGGCGATCCTGATACGAAGGTAAAATGTCACAAGTCTTGCAAGTCACTCTGAGTTGCGGGCTCTCGGTTGGAGGGAGGGCCTCTACAGTAAGCTTCTGATTTTTAACACAAACATAGTCTACAAAGTACAGTCTCTTGGTTCAGGAACGAGAGGCAGCGATCAGCTGTTTCCACCATGAAAACCCTTGAGCAGCAAGGCTCTGCCCTCGCCTACACACACTCACGCCCCGCCCCGCCCCCACGAGGGGAGGACGTGCATCTTCTATAAAGCCCCTTCAGAGCACAGCAGCCCTGGTCGTTAGGCCCATTTTGTAGGTAAGAAGGCTGACTTCGAAAGAGTTTCAGTGAATGGTCTAGGCTAGTCCCACAGCTTATGAATGGTAGGATTTGAATCCCAACGTTCTGGCTTTGATCTGTGCTCGTACTTTCATATTACACGAATTCATTCTTCCAGTCATTCGGATGGAAGGGAGGTAAGAATTTACTCTGCACAATGGAAATAAATAGGAACTTGCAGCTGATGACGTAATTTATTGACGAGAAGTCTTCCAAACACTCTGAATAATTGATTTCATATATGCAACGCATTCCATGCAATTCATTCGGCTCACGTTTAATACTCTGAGCTGATCTGCAATGGATTTAGCCGTTTACACTGCACCAACGAGCAACTGGGTTCAAGTCATTCTTGGATGTTCTGTGATCTGTTATTTTTCCCGACTAACCCACATCAGGCTTTGCCAGCCAGGGAAACTCTGACACTCAGTCCGGGGTCTAGACCCCGGCAGCTGGAAGGAGAGGGAGCTATCGTGGGCTCTGCATTTTGCTCACTCTGTCTCACTAGGCAAAATCTACACTGACTGGAGTCTTCGACCAACACCGAGTGTCTGATTAATGGAGATCATTCATTCACGGACGAGAGGTCACGCCGCGCACCCAGAAAGTGGCAGGGTGCGGCGGTCAGTCGAGGAAGTGAGACCGTGGAAGACAAGATTCCTTCCTGATCCCTGGAATTCCAATCTTTAGCAGTAAGCGCCATGCCATTTCTACACGCCCTCATTCCTGCGAATACTTTTCCTCTGCTGTCCCATCTGTCTTTAAGATGTAGCGCTTTCCTTATTCTATCACTGGTCCTGGACAGTGGCCAGGTCACGAGCAGGGGTAATTATTAGAAGAAAGGATTGTAAAATCACATGTAACATGTACGATGTACCCCTAAAAGTGTGAATTCACTTCAGGCCCAATCTCGCCTGTCTGTAGCTACCGAACGGGAGCACTTCCCCACCATTCGTAAGATGACTGTTGCTACCGCTGTAAGAATTGCAACCTGTCAATCCACTTTCCTTTCCTCCACTCTGATGTTGCTCCCTTGAGCCCACTGCTGGGGCGGGTGCCGCTCAGTCGGCCCGGGAAGACTGGGACTGGCAAGGACACACAACTTGGCTCTCTCGGACCCGAGGACCAAAGGGTTACATCTTCTTCTTCCTGGGTGTAACGGGGCTGAATTGCAGTGACACCGGTTTACTCCCGTGGGTGACGGCTGCCAGTGGTGGTGTGCAGTAGTCAATCTTTTGGGGAAACCAACAGTTGAGGCAGTTGGCTGGAAGCAGGACCAAGAATTCGACCATCTCATTAGAACGCACTGTGACGTAAATCATGGGAGGCAGGCAGGAACTAGCTGTCCTCTGTGAGTGAGGACACAGGACACTGAAAGAGAATACATGTCACGGCCAGAGCGGGGCCTGGCATGACATGTGTCAAGAAGACTCCGGGTTTCTGGGGCGCCTGGCTGGCGGGCTCAGCTGCTCGAGCGTGCAACTCTTGATCTTGGGGTCATGAGTCTGCAGCCCACACTGGGCACAGAGATTACTTAAAAACAACAACCACAACAACTACAATGAAAACCAGAAGACGACGATGACGACTCGTGTTTCCCTACAGCTTAAAAAAGGGACTGAGGGGCGCCTGTCTGGTTCAGTCACTAGAGCATGCAACCCTTGACCTCGGAGTCCTGGGTTTGAGCCCCACGTTGGGTGTCGAGCTTACTTAAAAATAAAACCTTAAAAAATATAAAAATAAGTACCAAAAAATACCAGGGCGACTGAATCTTGTGACAGAGAAAAGAACACACAATTTACAACCTTTTGAACTTTCTGTGAGTCAAACAGCTTGGTAGATGGGTCATCAGAATCCCCAGGTTCCCAAGGGCTTCTGCTGGTCCCGCTGGCGTTGGAGTCTCAGCTGGGATGCTGACGTCCCATAAAGCAGAGAGGCATCTCATCTTGCCCAGCCAGGAACACACAGGCCAAAATATCCGTGTGTGGTACAATGAGAAACACCCAGTATCTGTGCGAAGCTTCGAGGCTGCAGGAACGCGGAGTTCAGTGCGCTGCTGTCCCCCCACACTGTCACTGCCCCCCGCACCCCCAGCAGCCCAGAGACTCTGCAAGTGTGCTGCCAGGAAGGTGTGAACCTGGAGGCAATCCCAGGCCAGTTGGCCCTAAACCCCATCGCCGTCCCCCTCCCCTACAACGTCTGTCTCCAGAGTGCACTTTTAAAGGACTCTAAAAAAATGAAAGACAGAAAGCCCAGTTGTCCCTCTAATGGTCTGCATTTCCCTGAAGGTCAAACTCTGGCCTCAGTTCTGCTTGCCCTTGTCCATCACACTGTACTTTTACCCAGTCTTAGCTGGCTTCCTCCTCCCTAGATTCCAATGTGGTCTCGTTTCCCAGAAATTACACTCTGTGCTGGGAAAGGGTCGTGTCTCCTTTACAAGGCAATCTGGCAGACTCCCGAAGAAGCATCACGGCCCTGGAGTGAGGCCAGCCATGGCTAAACCCCAGAATCCCCCACTGGAGGCTGTGTGTCTCCTGATGAATACCGTAACCTCTCTGTGCCACACGGCACGGCGCTCTATCATTTCACTGCACAGATGCACAGACGCAAGTATCCGTCCACCCAGACACGAGGCTGCTAACAACGAAGTTATGACTATAACCGCAGAATAGCCACAGCCGTAAAACTCTGGCCACCAGAATGCACCAATCCTTTTGTTCTATCGTTCTCCTTCGCTGTCAAAGGTGGGGGGAAAACTGTGAACCTAAAAAAGTAAAACAAGGTGACCCTCATTTGTATTTTTACCAACATTAAAGATGTTTTAAGTAAATAAAAACGTAAAAGCCAAGATGAGCCTAAAAACATTTATGCCACTCACTACTCACAAGGAATACGTTTTCAAGACTTTGTTTAAAGGGACTAAAAACAGTCACACAAGTAAACGTGTGAGGGAATCGAGTTTTCCTTTCAGCTGGAACATAATCCCATTTATATGTGCTTTCCTTAAATGGAAACATACCACTTGGTTCTCGAACAACTGAATTTTTTTTTTTTTAAAGATTTTATTTATTTAATTGAGAGAGAGGAAGCATGAGAGGGAGAGGTCAGATGGAGAAGCAGACTCCCCACTGAGGAGGGAGCCCGATGCGGGACTCGATCCAGGGACTCCAGGATCATGACCTGAGCCGAAGGCAGTTGCTTAACAACTGAGCCACCCAGGCGCCCTCGAACAACTGAATTTTTAAATGAGCAAGTGTGTTTGAGAAAGGAAGCAAGTACGGTCAGATGAGAAAACGACTAGGGTCAGTACATCATCAGTCTAGCGGCAAGACTTTTCTTCATGCAAACAGAATTCCAAACACAATCTCAAAAAAAAAAAAAAAAAAAAAAGCCAACGCTCCATTTCCTTTAAAAATGAAATACAGGACAAGTAAAATTTCAGGTTATTTTCTAGTTTAAGCTTACCCCGTTTTCCTTTGAGCCTGTTCCGATTTCGGTGAGGTCCAAAGATCATGTTCATGAGGGACAGAAAATGCTATGGGGATGGACCTACAGGGCATTACGCTAAGTGAGTCAGAGAAAGACAAATACTATGATTTCACGGATAGGAAAGCAAAAGTAATGGCTTCTCTCCCGTGGGTGGGGGTGGGGGGACGTGGGGGCAAACACGTTCCAGGCCTAAGTGTATAGGTACCTGTGGAACAGCTGTCTGGGTCTATTAGGAAGCTCTGGCAGCGGTGGATCTATTCACAAGGTAAACTCGGAACAAAGTGTTACCCTAAATGATATTCTGAAGACTTCATTAAAATGAAGGAAGATGTTACACGGCGGAAACGGATGCTATTTCAGATTTCCGGTTGTGTGAATAGAACTTTTCACAACCCGCAAAAAGCCCTCAATGCAGAGAAAAGCTCTTTGCAAAAAAATGTTGAAAACACCCTACAGTTCCAAGTATGACATTTACATGGTTTTATTGAAATATCACAGATTAAAAATAGAAGACTGCCTTTCACTAAGGTACAGACCTTGTCCAAAAAAGCAGGGGTGGGGGGGAGTGAATGTTGAGAAATCGTCCTCAAATTTGATTCTTTCATTAGTCAAGAGATTTTTCTCTTATTCGCTGGAAGAGAGAATTCCTTAAAAGACAGGACAGAGAGGCAAATTTTGGAACTGGGAATGGAAAAGGACATGTATCTGAAATGGGCAAGTCTTGAAACTCGGCTGGGATTAGGGTGCCTGGCAGGCTCGGTCAGTAGAGCACACAACACTCTCGATCTCGGGGTTGTGAATTTGAGCCCCATATTGGGCACAGAGATTACTTAAAATCTTAAAAAAAAAACTTGGCTGGAGTCTTAAACTCTACACCTCTGTGGAGCTTCGGCCATGAGGCCTCCATGTGAAAAAGAGACAGAAGTGAGGTTTAGAACTGTGTGATCAATGAGGCAGATACCAAGCTGGGCCTACGAAGGCCCTTGGAACGCAGGCGCAGTGGTCGACAGATGTCAATATGCTTGTCTAACTTCTGAGAATTCTAACCTCTTAGGGCACAGGTTGGCAAACTTGTTCTTAAATTAGGGCAGGAGAGTCCTGAGTTTCGGCTTCACAGCCCATAGGACTTCCCTGCTACAGTCACCCACTCTACCTTCGTAGGGAGACACAGCCGCGCACAATGCGCAAACCAACAGGAGGAGCCGCGTTCCAATGAAACTTTAATGATGTACAATAAAATCTGAATTTCACAGAACGTTCATGTATCATGACATTATTCTTCTTTTGATATTTAAAAATGTAAAAACCACCCTTAGCTTGTTGGCGGTAGGAAAGGAGGCACTGGGCTAATTCTGGCCTGTGGGCGTTCACAAGCTCCGCTGTTAGGTAACATGAGTCATGGCTGGCTGCCATTTCCATCACATCCCACAAAGATTACTTCAAAATGAACCCTCAGGAAAACAGGACGATGGTTCCCAAAAACATTAAATATAGAATTACCACATGATCCAGCGATTCTCTTCTAGGTACAGAACCAAGAGAACTGAAAGGAGGCAGCTGAAGACACATTTGGACCCTGGTGTTCATACGGCGGCTACATTGTCCCCAACAGCCAAAACGTGAAAACCACCCACGTGTCCACCAATGGACGCATGAATCCACAAAGCTTGGATAAATTATAAATTACACACACACACACACACACACACACACACACGCACATGATGGAGTACTAGTCAGCCTTTGAAAAGAATAAAATTCTGACACGCGCCACACTGTGGGTGAACGATGAGGACGTTATATTAAGAAGAATAAGCTAGACGCCAAAGGGCAAAGCGTGTATGACCCCACTCGTGTGAAGCAGCTAAAGTAGTTAAAAATAGACACAGAAAGTGGAGTGGGAGCTGCCGGGAGCTGGGAGGGGGGCAGAAGGAAAAGGAGTTATTGCTCTAATAGCCTCAGACTTGTAATGTGAGAAGATGAAAAAGTTCTGGGGATGGACAGTGAAGTCTACTTAATGCCACTAAACTGTATACTTAAGGGGCGCCTCGGTGGCTCAGTGGGTTAAAGCCTCTGCCTTCGGCTTGGGTCGTGATCTCAGGGTCCTGGGATCGAGCCCTGCATCGGGCTCTCTGCTCAGCGGGGAGCCTGCTTCCCCCTCTCTCTCTCTGCCTACCTCTCTGCCTACTTGTGATCTCTCTTTCTCTGTCAAATAAATAAATAAAATCCTTTAAAAAAAATAAAAAAATAAACTATATACTTAAAATCTACCATTTTGACCTTTTTTTTTTAATTTTTTAAAGATTTATTTGAGAATGAGAGTGAGCCCAGGTGGGGGAGGGGCGAAGAGAGAGGGAGTGAGGAACCCCCAGCGGACTCCACACTCAGCACGGTGTCTGACACAAGGCTTGATCCCAGGACCCCAAGATCACGACCTGAGCTGAAATCAAAGAGTTGGACATCCAACTGGCTGAGCCACCCAGGCGCCCCAAAACGGGAAACTTTATATTATGTATATTTATACCACAATAAAAGAACATCTCAAAGAAAATGAACCTTCAGTGCAAATGCATTTCTTCCAAGGACCCTACTTGTTAGTTCAAAAGAAACTTAGATCAGAATAGTGATGACACTTAAATCGCACGTCACCTTATTGTAAAGTGAGCATCAAGAATAAAATTTCTTTTTATTTCTATTTATTTCACTTTCTTTTCCTGAGCCAGTTTCAAACCCTTGAGCATGAAACACAAAATGGACTTGGTTATCTATCTTCAAATCCCTAGGTGACACTCTGAGATTCTTCCTAGTGGGACAGAGCCATTCTCTAGAAACAATCTCAGAATTTTAGTACTTTCTGAAATATCTAAACGTTAGTCAAACCCAGAAATTCTTAGGCCAATTTCTGTCCTTGGAGAATTTAGCTACATGGGAGCAGAACGACACATTTTGGTTAATTAAATTCCTATTAATCTTTGCAGCTGGGAAATGGGACGGAAGTTCTTGTTCAATCAAAATCATAAAAGCCATTCAAAATAAATTTAACACTTTATGCTGTTAAATGATGTTCAGCAGCGTCCTTGTGGTTGTTGGCAAAAACTCTAGAAGCCTAAGAAAAGTGACAGGTATTCAGATTTGATTAATCTCAGCCAAAGCATTTCTCCCTACCTCAGAGGAGAGCTTCAGCGAAAAAAAGGAAATTTTGGCCTAATTCTTAGTGGAAGCTGTTCCCCTTACTTTGAAACAAGAAAGGAGTTAATAAGATGATGACATTAACAAATTTCTCTGAGAAAGTTTCCAGATGGCGGGTTCACTCAACTCTGATCTTCCACAAGCTTGTGTCAGTCCTTACGAAAATACAAGGGGTTATCAAATGACTGCAGCGCATTAAGCTTCTGAAAGGCGTCGGTTCTGACCTCTGGGCCCCTCCCACTGGCTGTGACGTCAGGGCCTGAGGGCAGGCCTGCACCGCCCTTCACCTCCCCCCAGAGAACTCAGCCTGTGCCTGGCCTGAGCCCCCAAATGCATTTCTGGTCCTGGCCCTCCCAGCTTCACACTCGACCCACACGACGTGTCCACCTGGAAGTCCAACCAGTGACCCCAACACGGCCTGTCCACGATGGAGCCCCACACCCACCCTCCCGTCAACACCAATGCGCCCCTCCTCCACCTGCTGTCCCAGCGAAGGACACCTCCCTCCCGGCCTCCTGCAGCCAGGATATCTGCCGGGGAGCTCTGCTGAAGTACCCCAAATCTGGGCTTTCCTTCCTGGCCCCACAGAGCTCCGCTGGTGGAAAATGAGACTGTCTTGTGCCTGGGAGCCGCCCACCGTCTCTCGGGTCCCTCCCCCACCCCCAGCAGCCAGCCATGGGCCGGTGCCCTGGGAAGTCACCCCCCCTTATTATTACTGATGGTTGTTCCCTGCACACAGCTCTGATCCCTTCCCCTTGTCAGACGCTTGCTCCCACATCATGCCTGCCCGGTGTGGCTTTCCACCTCTCATGTCCCGGAAGCTCAGTCCCACCGCCCGGCCTTTGTAAGTGGTGTTCCCGAACTCTCTTCTGGCTCTCCCCAGCTGCATCCTTGAGACTTCAACTCAACCATCTCCTCCTTAAGAGGCCTTCTTACCTCTACCAAGGAACTCCTCCCCCCCAAGTCACCCAGTCACATGAGCCTGCGCCTGGCCTTCCCGGCCTGTGCTGTTACCCAAGCATCTTGTCCGACTCTCTGCTTACTGTCCGGCAGCAGCAGGCCAGGGGCCTCAGCACCCACACCCCTGAGCTCAAAGGGTGTCCAACTCAACACCTGCATCCACAAGGCTCAGCTTTATGCTTCGTACAGGAACGAAACTTAACAGTCAAGTACATCTGACCAAAACCAAAACAAAAAAACGCCACCTTCTGAATACAGTAAGATGTACTTAACACCAAAACCCCACTGAATACTGCATTTTCCTTCTTGGTGACTCCTGCACCATTTTCGGGTCCTACAGGGCTTTATAGTAAGCGTTAATGATAATCATATAGTAGGGGTAGAAGCAGAAGCTGGGTGAGATCACAGTTGTCTAAATTTATACTGCTGTGAGCAGACGGCGGTGCCTCCCCGTGTTACCTACACGTAAGAGCTTAATATCACTGTCACAGAAACCTTAAAACCAAGTTAGTCCAACACGTACCTAATGACTAGATGCGCTCTTCACTGTATGGTCTAACAATTAAAAGATAAACAGCAGCCAGTTCTCGTAAGGGATTCTGCTCCTCCCAGCGGCCGGGATATTCTTCGGATATGCTACGTCCCCAAACCCAGCGGCTGCTCAGCTGTGCTCGACTGTCCTCACTCCTGTTAACTACAGACTATGGAGACATCACCCAAACGGACGAAGTATGAGTGCACACGGAACTCGTTACTAGCTTTTCCCGGAAATGAAGTAGAGTGCCCTACAGACGGATTTGGTGCAGGCAAGACGACCAAGCAGGCTGGGGATACGGTGGAAATCTGGCGAGATGCAGACAAGAGATTTCTGTGCTATTTTCAAGTGGGAGGACTAAAAGCTAGGAACCCAGCAAAATGTGCTAGGCACTCTGGGCGGAGTTTCTTGGAGGAAAGTTCTGGCTGGGACTCCTCCTTGGAGCAAAGGAGAAGCTGGCCCTCCAAGGACTGGCTGATGACTAGGCATTCACATGCTTGAGGGGAAAACAACAGAGCACACAAGATGTGTGGGCCTCCATTTTTAGGACTCCCAGCTTCTGCTGACTTTTTCAATGAACATGACAATGCTCAGGCCAGATTTTGGGGCAGGAGGATAACAGCCAACTTCTGTCTGTTCACACTCTACTCTGTCTCTGGGTGATGAGTATGCATTTATAATGGGCATATAAATCAAGAAGTCATTTGTGCTTGTACTACGAAATTCTAAATAGCTAATAATGACTGCATACGTTCTGGAGTCCGGAGAAGGCCCAAGCTGATATGGCTAGAGCTTCACAATGTGAAATCACGCAGTAAAATCGCTATAATATTCCAGACACCAACCCCCCCACACACAAATCCTCTGAAATTCCTTTAAAAAATGTGTCTAAGTGCTAATATATAAGTTACAATTATTTTCACTAAAACTGAAATAAGTAAATTCAAATTGAAGTAATTTTTCCACTTTGTGAAATATGTTAGCTTATAAAAACTCATTTCATGAACATTTTGTCCTAAATGCAGCTATCTGCAAAGGGAGACACATTTTCTGTGAAATAGGATAGATTTTAAAAACACAAAATGCTGATCTTTGATCTATTCCCTCAATCTCTCTTCACCTCCACCTTCAAAGAATGGCTTACAACTCACGTCCTCCAAATGTCGGTGACGTATAGCCTTCCTGACCCCAAGAGGAATGGTTTGCCCATTGCCGCCTTGGCTCCCAGGGAATCCTGTATGTAGCGTGTGAAAGACAGACTGCAATATTCCTCAGCCATCAGAAAGAATGAATACCCAACTCTTGTATCAGCATGGACGGGGCTGGAGATTACGCGGAGTGAAATAAGTCAAGCAGAGAAAGTCAATTATCATGGTCTCACGTGTGAAGCATAAGGAAAAACATGGAGGACATTGGGAGAAGGAAGGGAAGGGTGAATTGGGGGAAATCAAAGGGGGAGATGAACCATGAGAGACTGTGGACTCTGAGCAACAAAGTAAGGGTTTTGGAGGGGAGGGGGTGGGGGGGTGGGCAAGCCTGGTGGTGGGTATTGAGGAGGGCACAGATTGCATGGAGCCCTGGGGGTGGTGCATGAACAGTGAATCTTGGAACACTGAAAAAATAAAGTAAGAAAAAAAAACAGTAAAAAAAAGAAAAAAGAAAGGACCAACCAATGTGCTATGATGGCTTCTTTACATGCGTCACACCTCCTCCAAATGCAAGACCTAAGACCCTGATACCTGTTTGCACTTACCTATCTGTTCGGTAGCTCTCATCACCGGTGAGATGCTGTCGACGTAGGGGACACTGGGCTACCTCTGGAGCCAGTTTTGGTCGTTAGAACCGTGGCAGGGAGAGTTACCGGTGCCTGGCGGGTGAAGCCCAGGGCGGCTGCTCAACACCCCACAAGGCAGAGGACAGTCCCACCACCAAGGACTATCCAGCCCCAAATGTCAACAGTGCCCAGGCTCCAAATCCCATTCTGTCCCCTTGTGGGCATTTATCTGCTTTTCCTGCCGCCCATCTGTGTTCATGTTCTTTACGAGCTTAACTTCTTTTCTTGCTCCTAAGTTGTCTGCAAGGCACCTTCACTCTTTTGGCAGGAGCTCCAACTCGCTTATCTTTCCAGCATTCAAAGACTCTTCGTGTGGTTCTGGGCATCACTGCAGGGAGGCCAGTAATCCACCAAGGGTTAATGTTTCTATCTTCTAAAGCTAGTGTCCTTAAAAAATGATGGTTCGATATATTTGTTCGAAACAAATATATTCTGGCCTGGATTTAACAGAATAAAACACTTACCGTATGCCACTCAGTTTTATTAATTAGCAGGTCCGGTGACACCGCTATCAACATACGGTAATTACCACAGAGTATTTATATTTAGAGCATCTTCTTCATCAAGATGAAATACACACACACACACACACACACCCACAAGAAAAAAATCCCCAAGGACGGTTTGAGTCGCAGAATCTCAACGCACCTCAACTTCTATTCTACCTAGAAGGCACTTAGAAATTTTCATTTAGTTATTTAAGTAATCTCTACTCACAACGTGGGGATGGGACTCACAAGCCCGAGATCAGGAGTGCCGTGTTACCCCGCCGGAGCCAGCCCGGCGCCCCTAGGAGGCGCTCTGTACATGGGCCCGCGGCCTTCCGCCACAAGGGTGTCCACCACCAGGGCGGGCTCCCTGCAGAGACAGATGGGGAAGCAAGGAAAACAGGACCCAGACCATCAGGTACACACAAACAGGCTCACGGTGTCCGGGGCGTCTCTTTAAAATGCGAAAGGCGAATCACTGTGAACACCAGTCCCCCTAACGCCTGCCTCAAAAGGCAGTACTACCTGCCGGACACCAGAAAATGAGCCAATTTATCCAAAAACGATTGGTCGAATTAAAACTAAATTAGAAACGCGGACGCTGTACCTCCCGTGCCCCCCCCCCCCCCGGTCACACCACTCCTACTGGATTTTCATGGCTCAATTCCTCACAACAGCGTCACACGCATGACGCCCCCCTGTAAGTACTTGTCGCCACTCGCTCAGTGGCCACGTGCGCAGCAGGGGTGTCCAAGTCGCCACAAATGTGAGGAAGCAATCCATCATGCACCGGAGCCTCAGATGACTCGGTCCAACTGCGTTAATCTCTTCCTCATGTCCGGAGGCATAAACCTCCATTTAACGAGACTCTTCCCACCGAATGGGAATTCAGCACGGCAGGCCAGGAGGGGCACTTAGAACTACCAGACGGGGAACCGTGATGATGATTTACAAAGCCCTTCAGAAAGAAAGCTACTTTATCACAGGCTGGTTAATAACAAGTGCTCCGTCTGCATACGTTTGAACGGCATGGCCACTGTAAGAAAACACAGTCTGCAGAAATTCTCCTTATTGGGTCACAATGTGCTCTTCAAACAAAATCAGGGGCTTCTTATTCGTCAGCTTACCTCATTCCACCAACCATGATCACAAACCGCCTGGTAGCTTAAACGAGATCCTGCTCAGGGAAAAGCATTAGGTTTGCTAATTTCTACCCAAATCCCAAGAGAAATCAATTTTACTTTATGATTTTTCTAATTGGCCAAAAAAAAAAAAAAATTACATTAAAAAGTGTGTGGGTTTTCAACCAAATGTTATTATATAACAGAAAATGGTGTTTTACCTATTTCTCAAAAAATAAGAATTTTAAAATCCTGAGTTTTAAATTCCATGGCTGAAAATCATAAAAAAAAAAAAAAAAAGAATTCAAATATACCACAATAACATTTGAAAGTAATCAATACTTCAATACTCCTACTGCATTCTGCTTTGGCGGCAGTGGTGGAGGTGTGTGGGACTGTATCGGCCTTTTGATAAATACTGCCGATCCCTGAAATCTATAAAATGCAATATAAATGACAGCAAAGTGATTCCCCCAGCTCTCGTTTTTAGCACCACATCTAATGTGTCACACAGAGCACATATTTTTCAGCCCACTAGAACGGACGATTTTTGTCTGCTTTGTTCCCTGCTATATTCCCTGCATCTAAAATAGTTCCTGACGTCCACACAGTAGATGCTCAGTAAGTACAGGCTCGCTGGCTGAATGTTTTACACTGATGAAGTGAATGCAAATGACAGAAGAACAGAAGTGTTCATGGAAAGCTTAATGGGTGCAAATATTATGCAACGTGCTATGTGGGGGTGGTGGGAGGGGAAGATCCCAAAGGCAGGAGATAAAGTCCTCTCCTGTGCAAGAAGGTCAAGAGATTTACAACACGCCCTCATGTCGATGGTAGCTCCCAACACTGCATGAGATCCTGTCTGACCTGGGCTAGGAAAGACAAGCGAGAGCCTCCCTTTCATCTTGGCTACTCCACTTCGCCCTTAGAACGTGGGAGAGATCCTACTCCGTTTTGCGGACAGAGAGAGGTCTCTGGGCATCGGCAGAAACTCCCGAGTGAGCAGTGAGCAAGAGATAGATCAGGGCCTCGAGCCGAGTCGGCCAGGCCCAGGCTCCCCTCACCCACTTCCTGCTTCATCCTTGGAGAACGGGACAGCTGGACTTCGTGTGGGCACACGGCCACACCCTCCCCAAAGGACCTGTCCTCCAGGTGACCCAGTTCTGGCCAATGACTAGGAAATAAGTAAAATCCGAAGCTTCCTGAGTGTGTTCTTAAAATCCCAGTGCTGCAATCGACAAGTATCACCTGCTGCTCCATTTGGTAACTTATTTTTTCTGGATGTGGCACCAAATTTGTTTCTTTAGAGCCCTGGGGTGCGGCACCCCTTAAACAAAGCTTGAAAAAAAAGCCTTCGTCAAAGGATCCCTCCCTGGGCTCAGTCCAGACTCTGAACTTGTAAGTTTCCTTTGTCAGGGTCAATGATGCAACCTGTATGACGCCCTTATCTTGAGCGTACAGTGGGATTCGCCTTTTTTATCTCACAGGGATGCTGTGGGGATAAGAAAAACAGTCTGTAGGGAGCGCCTGCTCCCTTTCCAGTGAGATGAGCCTTGCCTTCTCGTGGCCAACTCTTGACAGCCGGGGAGCTTGGCAGAGGTAAGGTGAGGTGGCCACGCTTGAAAGTGGCCCAATAGTGAGCCGACAAAGCATCAAGCTGACTCAGTGCAATGTACAGAACACTTTTCAAAGGGCAGAGTGAAAGCAAGGTCCGGGATGGGATCATTAACTAAGACCTGTAGTCTTGAGCATGACCTCCTCCGTCTGTGATAGCAGAACTCCGATGGAGACCGGTGCTGTCCAACAGAAACACGTAGGCTTCTAGATAGCTTTACGTTTTAAAAATGTTGCGACCTGTGAAGTTATTTTTCATAATACATTTAAATTTAACCGAATCTATATGCAAGATAGCATAATTTCAACTCCGTATTGAAAAATACTGAGATTTTTCACCTTCCTTTTTCCAACTCAATCTCCAAAATCCTCAATGTGTATGTATTTTTTACTTATGGCACATCTCGATTAGGAAATTAAATTGTCACTGGAAATACATGACTGCTATTATAGTGGAGAAAATGTCAACATGGAAACACAGATCACATTATCCACATGACTCCCAACATACTTAAATGTTTTCCAACAACTAAGTATTGACGTTTAAACTTAAATCAATTAAGAGGAAAAACAATTTTAAAGTCCACCCCTTAGTGACATTAGCCACATTTCAGGTACCATAGCTCCACGTGGCTAGTGGCCACCTCACTGGACACAGCGGGTCAGGATGGCTACTAAGAAAAATTCTTCGATTGTGGTCTGCAGGATGGTGGGATATGGGGACTTTCTAGGCCAGATGATTCCCCTGTAACCGGTCCTCATGCAGATTTTTAAATTATGTGCGCACATTTTTTGTCTTGACCAATTCCCCATATTAATAAATTATCCAAGTTTAAAACTATCTCCTCCTAAAAAGAGGATTAAGTTTCTTCTTCAAAATTACTTCTCATATCATAAGCTAATTTTCATAATTTTAGATAACGGAGCTCAGAGTCTCAGAGTGGACCGACCTATCAGTTCACATTTACGGCATGGGCTATAAATCCAAATCACACACCGATTTTCGCAGATGGGATGGTAGAAAAAAACAAAGACATAAAATATCGGTGGATAATTTTCCACAGGGATCACTTGTTGAAATGGGATGAGAGTGAAACAGAATGTATTACTGCATTATTACATATTAAATTATGTACTTCAATATTAACCCAATATATATTAAGATAGGTTGCAATATTAATTTCACTGGTTTCTTTTTACTCTGTATTGTGGCCACTAGGAAATTACATTTGGGGCCCCTGTTCTATTTCTCCTGCACGGCACCCTTGGAGACTGCTTCTAGGGTGCCTGTCGGCTCCAACACGCTGATGGCAGTCACTGAAATGAGAGCAGAGAGTCTGTTTCGGCCACAGGGTTCTTGTTCTAACTGTGACCACTGCCTATTTGTAATTATATGCCGTAACATCTTCTTTATTCCTTGACCAATTCGAAATACGTCAATCACAAGCCGTTCTAGTTGAAGACTAGCTTTCTCTGGGAAAAAAAAGGAATTTTGTGTTTGAAGTTACTTTTTAATATTGTGAATTAGTAGAAGTTCCCTCAGACACCTAAGCAAGATGCACCGAGGTGAACGCTTCTGAGTCTCAGAGTGCCGCGGTCATCCGCAGGTCACCCATGGGGTCAGCAAACAGCCCAGGACTCGCCTCTGGGCACGCTATACATTCTCATTTTGGAGCTTCCCGGCCCAGGTCTCATTTCCTGGTGGTACAGGTCTCATTTCCAGGTAAGGACCCAGGTTGGCTGAAGCGCCCTCCTCTCCAAAATGGGGGTGACATCACGATCCCGGAGTCCCACTTCCTCTCAAGTGGCCACAGGACCACAAAGGCAGCGATGCTAAGTCATCGGCTTTCTGCAGGAGACAAAACAGCGGAGCTCTGACCCCCGTGGGCTACTAATTAAGACCGCGTAAATAAAACACCTTCGCCAGGACTACCGTTAGTCACTCCCGCGATTGGCGTTATATTAAGTCTCCTTTCAGGTATGACATTCTCTGGCTCTAACTTTCAGGGATCACTTCAAACGGAATGAAGCCCCGCCCGCTACCCACGATGGAGAATCGAAGCCTCCAGGTCTCGAGCGTCAAGGTGGGCATGGCACATGGCATGCCGGTCCTCAGTGACCATGGGCTGCAACCCAACTGTCTTTTAGTTACCGGAATATCACTGCAGCCTTCAGTGGTTCACGTGGAACCACTGACACACTGGCCAGGTGACGGAGCAGCAGTAAGGAGAAGGAGTCCACTCTGGCGGACACTGGCACTGTGCGTGCGCACCCACACGCCCTGTGAGACGGAGCTCAAACGCAAAGTCATCGGCTTTGAGCCACATTCCGGAGCGGCACGGGAGAGAAGGCTGCTGCTCCCCACTCTTGACTTCTGTGCCTACTGCACCCCGCAGAACGAAGAAAGCTCCGAGTCTGGGGTACGAAAACACAGAGAGGAAGCGGAATCTGGAGTCCCAAGGAAATGCCCGATATTGGAGAAACGTGGCCATTTCCCCGTGCATTACCTCACCGACCGACACTCGGCAGGAAAAGGACTCATTCAGCCCTGGCTAGCCTCTCCCAAATGAGCGTACGTTTGAGCAAAAATACCCCGACACCACTGAGACGCTCCATCTGCAATGTTGAAAAGGACGCTATTCCAGCCCCATATTATCACAGCATCTCTTTGAATAAGGACTTCAGAGTGCTTTAGAAAATTCCTTGTCCTGAGCGTAGGATACAGTGGCTCCGTGCTTCATGCACAGCGCACCGCCTGTCACAAAGTAGACGCTCAATTCATTCATTTGCATAAGAAGACATATGTCACCTACATACACACACTCATGCGCATACACACATCCTTTGGAAACACTGAACTTTGGCTAATGATGAGTAGAAACAAATTGACAAGTTTGCCAATTTATAATTATATTTTAAAAATCTTTTATTGGCTAACATAAGAATCTGTGCTTTTCCCTACAGCTGTCATTCTATAAAAATACTGAGTTTTGATAAGCATACTAAGAAATAGGAGATGAATGCAATGCACGTGTGTTTGTGACTTCTGAACACATCAACTTACATGATAACCTGTGGTCTTGCCTCTGGTACACGGACTCCTGGAAGGAAAGGAGTTACACCAATGACATCAGAAACACCTGCGTAAGTATAACCTTAGTAAATTAACCTGCTAACTTCCTTCCTGCTTTTGGACAGTTCCTGTTTGAAAATGCAGCTCTAGTATGTAAATTCACAGTTTGGCTCAAGTCAGGGGACTCATGTGCCAGCAAACATCAGAAATGACCCATTTAGCTCAAACTCTGACTTAGCTCAAACTCTGACGCTAGAAATCCTTAAAACAACTGGCATTCAAGGAAAACCCAGAAAGTGTCAAGTCCAATGAAAGAACCTGACGTGTGCCTTTTAAAGGGGCTTTTGTCCAAATCACAGGGGAAAAAAATGCAAATGGCTGACAAACAAGATAAAATAGTCCACCTCATTAGTAGTCTTATAAAAAGATGCCACGAACGCCCAGCTCAGCCGACCGCCATCGTGGGACCTGCCCGAGAGGGCTGCCCCACCCCCCCCCCACAATACTACACAACCAGAACAACCTTTCGGGAAAGCAATTTGGTAATCGGTCTCAAGAGCCCTACAATTCTATTTCAAGCAAGCTATCCTAAAGCAGAAATTGGAGGCAATCTAAATCTCCCACGACATGTATTAAATAAATTATAGCACAGGAACTTGACAGGAGAAATGATACAAATATTGTCATTAAATGTTGGTAGATGACCAAATGCTTACTCTGTAAGGTTAAGTGGAAGAAGCATGACAAAGCGGAATATACGGTATGCTATCCATGCACATTTATAAATATTTGGGGGAAAATACACGGGAGCCCGGGAGGGGAACTTCCGTGGGTGGGTTGGAGATGTCTCGTTTCTTTCAATGCTATTTTATTTCTTCAAATTGCTCACAGCATGTTATTTCTTAAAATCAGAAAAGAGGTATGAAAACCCTGGCAAGCAAAGAATAATTACTAGGCACCACATCTGGTGAGTATTAACAAGATAGGTGAGAGAGCTATTTACCTATTTATTTCTTTTCTAAGAACATCAAAGCTGCTTTTCCTTCTATCGTGTGATGTGCTGGGGAAATTATTTTCTTCCCTATGTATGCACACACCGACCTCCTCTGAGTCACCTTTTTGAAGTTTTATGATGCTAAAGTCTATAAACACTACATTAAATATTTATGATTGATATTTGCTGCTTCTAAAAATACATAGAGGAGAAGGTCTCTTAACGAGGCCTCCAATTTGATTTTCTCGCTGAATTAACCAGCACCGTGCACCCCGCAGACATGCTGACAGCTGCCCACAGGCCCAGAGCTCGCCCCGCTGGGGCCCCCCTCCTTCCCTGCGGGCCCAGGGGCCTCCTTGCCAGAGCCCGCACCTGTGCGCCCCATGAAGATCCCGTGTCCACCAGCCCCACACTTGCTCGCGCCAGCCAGACTGGGTAAGTGCATTTGTGAAAAGTAATTCAATATTTTATCAACCTACAAACTCGGCGTGCAATACTTTCTTTCCTCCCAAAACTACTTCAGATGCTGTCTTGCAAGGAGGCCAACCCGAGACAGACCGCGGAACACAAATGCGTCGTCAAGACAGTTGTAAGGTGGACAAGGGGGACAGGCATGGGGAGAGGACACAGATTCATGGGTGGATTCTGCACGGAGATGCTTCCACAACTCTCTGTCAGTTCCCACTTCCACTTTAAAGAAGCTGACACTGGAACAGGCCGAGGACAAATCACGGGTTCAGTTTATGACAAGAGTCGACCTGGATCCGCGGTACAGGAAAGAGCTCTGTCCCCTTGTACCGAGAGGCTGGTGAATGAACCTGCACTCGGTGAACTTTAACCTAAAACACAAACGATCCCCAGGAGGTGAAGCTTACCACGCCCGCCCTGAGCGTGGGCTCTGGAAGAGGGGCACCCAGAAAGGGAAGAACGGGAACTGCAGAGTGGACAGCCCAGGCCGCCACCACCAGCAAGTGACCAGGGTCAGCGCATCAGACGTGTGGCACGCGGATACCCTTGGCAGGAAGTGGGTGGAGGGCACTTGACCTCTGTGGTCTTTGTCCCCAGAACTCATAACCCCAATCTCATCGAGGGAAAAACATCAGGCAAACCTAAGCTGAAGAACATTCTACAAGATGCATGACCAGCATTCCTCAAAATGATGAGGGTCGTAAAAAAAAAAAGGAAAGTCTGAGAAAGTGTCACAGCCCAGAGTTCTCTGGGAATATAAGGAGACAGCACGCCGAAACTCAGTGTGCTGCCCAGGATATGACCCTGGCCCAGAAAAAGCAACATGAATGAAAAAATGGGTAAAACGTGAAAAAAAAAATCTGAGATACAATTAATTAAAAAATTTTATAATAATATATAGGAGTATCATTCCTTGGGATTCCCTGGTTTGCCCAATGCTCTCGGATACCGACCGGCTCTGGGTGTCCATCCCGTAGGTGAGATGCTCGCCGGGGCCTGCGAGACACCATCGCAGAGGCGGCAGCGCCTGTGAGCCACAGTCCGGCATGCCTTCCTTCCCCGGGGAGAGAAGCCGCGCACGTACGCGAACAACCAACCCAATCTGGGTCAACAGCAAGAACTGGTTCCTAGTGATGAGTGGGCCTCGCTGCAAACCCTCAGCACATCAAAGATCGCTAGCCTTTCCCGGAGGACACACCTACCCGCTCTTACCAAGTTACTACTCTTACACCGGTCCCCTATTTCCCCCCTTCAAAACGCCCTTCTCTTTACTAGTCTGTTTTTATTTTCAGTTTCCTCCCACCGCCTTAACCCTCTGGATTATTCCCCTTAGCCAGACTTGAAGAGCAGGGATGAAAATCCTTCAAGGAAAAGCTAAGAGCAAGAATGGGGAAACGCCTTCACGAGCGGGGCTTCAGGGTCAGGACCCCTAACAGTAAAGTCTGGCACCCCCAAGCTTCAGGCCAAAGCAACTGGCCACATTTAGGGCGAGATAAGGCCTTCCCATCTGGCACTGGAACTCGGAAGTGCAGGTGAACACATCACCTGGAAGTTTCCGACCTTCCAGACGCTGACAGACACCATGGGACCTGGCTCCTGCCCATGATGCCCTGGGGCTCAGGGCACTGGGTCCAGGCTGCCCACTCAGCAAAGGTACTCCCCTCTCTGGACCGCAGCTGCCTTGTCCAGAAAACACGAGAGCTAGACAAGAACCTTACAGATTTCCTTCTCAACTCGAAAATCAGGATCCTATGAAACGTTCGTTACGTCATTCTGAGTGTCCCAATTCGTAAACTGGAACTCCTACTCATCACCAGGTTCATTTCTCTCTGTCTGATGTGCCTTAAATGACTGTTCCAAACGGTTTGCCTTTATTACTCTATTCCGCCCTCTACAGCTGCAGCTCTAGGCTGCGGCCCAACGCCTGGTGCACAGAAGTTCCTCAATCAGTATCTGCCGAAGTAAAGAATGAGTGAGTGAGTGATTTTAACGCTGCATGAGTGAAGAGCAGAGATGCTATCGTCTTTGAAATCATGAGTAAAAGAGAAAATTTTGTACAGTATGGTACTGGCACAAAAATAGACACACAGATCAATGGAACAGAATGGAAAGCCCAGGGGCGCCTGGGTGGCTCAGTGGGTTAAGCCTCTGCCTTCGGCTCGGGTCACGGTCTCAGGGTCCTGGGATGGAGCCCCACATCAGGGTCTCTGCTCAGCGGGGAGCCTGCTTGTGATCTCTCTCTCTGTCAAAAATAAATAAATAAAATCTTAAAAAAAAAAAAAAAAAGAATGGAAAGCCCAGAAAGGAGCCCATGATTCTAATCGAATCGTCTGTAACAAGGAGGCAAGAATATGCAGTGGGAAAAAGTCTCTTCAAGAGATGGTGTTGGGAAAACTGCACAGCTACGCGCTAAAGAATGAAACTGGACCACTTTCTTACACCACACACAAAAACAAATTCTAACTGGATTAAAGACCTAGATGTGAAAACTGAAACCATAAAGCCCTTAAAAGAAAACATAGGCAGGAATCTCTCGGTCTTAGCGATATTTTTCTGAATATCTCCCCAGGCAAGGGAGATAAAAGCAAAAATAAACAATTGAGGCTAACATCAAACTAAAAAGCTTTTATACAGCAAAGAAAACCATCAACAAAACAAAAAGGCAAAACAAAACCTACTGAAAGGGAGAAAATATGAGCAAGTAATCCAAATCCAGAATCCAAAACGGGCTTAATCCAAAATATGTAAAAAACTCACACGACATCAAAAACCAAATAATCCAATTAAAAATGGGAAGACTACATGAAAAGACTCTTCTCCAAAGCAGACATCCAGATGGTCAGCAGACACATGGAAAGATGCTCAACTTCACTGATCAAGAAAATTCAAATCAAAACCACAATAAGATCACCTCACACAAGCTGGAATGGCTAGAATCAAAAAGATAAGAAACACCAAGTGCTGGCGAGGATGTGGAGAAAAAGGAACCCTCGTGCACTATTGGTGGGAATGCAAACTGGTGTGACCACTGTGGAAAACAGTATGGAGGTTCCTCAAAAAAACTAAAAGCAGAAGTACCGTATGGTCCAGTAATTCTACTCTGGCTATTTAGCTGAAGAACACAAGAACACTAATTTGAAAAAGCTATAAGCACCCCTATGTTTACTGGAGTCTTATTTACAATAACCAAGATACAGAAGCAGCCCAAGTGTCTACCAACAGAGAAGATGTGCTATATACACACGATGGAATACTACTTGGCCATAAAAGAGTGAAATCTTGCCATTCATGACAACGTGGCTGGACCAAGAGTGTATGTACTAGGTTAAGTGAAGTCAGCCAGCCAGAGAAAGAGAAATACCACATGAGTTTGCTTCCATGTGGAATCTAAAAAACAAAAGGAACGAACAAACAAAAAACAACAATAAAAAAAAAAACAGCAGACTCACAAATACAGAGAACAAACTAGGGATCAGCCAGAGGGCAGGCAGTTGGGGGTATGGACGAAGTAGGTGAAGGGGATTAAGAGGCACCAACTTCCCAACGATAGCATGAATGCGGCACAGGGACGAATAGAGCAGCGTAGGGGACACGGTCCATAATACTGCAATAGCTTTGCATGGCGACGGCAGCAACTGCACTGACCATGGTATTGTGGACGTGTGTAATCGCTGAGTCCCTATGGCAACTCCACTGACCATGGTATTGCGGACGTGTGTAATCGCTGAGTCCCTATGGCAACTCCACTGACCATGGTACTGCGGACGTGTGTAATCGCTGAGTCCCTATGGCAACTCCACTGATCACGGTACTGTGAACGTGTGTAATTGTTGAGTCTCTATGGCAACTCCACTGTCCACGGTATTGCGGACGTGTATAATCATTGAGTCACCATGGCGTATACCGGAAACTAACAGATGTCCACCACATTTGAAGCAGCAATAAAAATTTTAAAAATTTTCGAAAGAGATAAAATTCCATAAACTTTGGGAACGTTTCGGGGTGAAAAAAATCTCATGAACTTTTCTTTTGTTAACTCTGCACAGAAGACAGTAAAGAAGGTAATTCAATTTCAGGATCTTGAAAGGGAAAGGTCAACATTTCCTAAATGTCTTGGGGCAGCAAGAGGGTGTGGAGGGGCAGCAATCCTGACAGTAACTGGAAGACTAACAGGGATACACAGTGAAGATGCACACTGACAAGGCTCACTCAACAAATGTTTCCATTCGATTGGAGGGAATTGATGGCATGTCGCTTCTGCAATTAGGTATGAAACTATGGTTTTCAGCACTTCCTTTCTCTTTCTCCTTCTCTCCTACTTCCTCTTCCCCTCTATGTCCATTTTTCTCATATGGATCACCCACTCTGGGGGGAAGTCAGGGCACGATCAGCCCTACGGAGAGGCCTACAAGGTGAGCAACTGAAGCTTCCTGCCAACTTGTACATACATGAAGGAGCTTGGAATGGATCCTCCAGCTGGGACAATTTTCAAAGATTGAAAACAACGGGACTACAACTCATGAGACACCCTGGACCAGACCATCCAGCTCATCTGTACTTGGATTCCTGACTCTCAGAACCAGTACGAAATACTAAATGTCTGTAACTTTCAGCTGTTGAGCATGGGATTATTTGTTACACAGCAACAGATAACGAATACAGGGGCTGAAACTGGAGTGTACTAGGAGAAATAAGGAACCTGGCCTAAAAACTAACCCCATCAATCCGCTCCCTGTCCACCACCCGCAAGCCAACATTAATTCCATTTGTTTGCCTTCAGGCAAGCATACAAAGACCCAAGCTAAATGGATCTATCTTGCCACCATAGAATTTTTGTTCTGTTTTGTTTTGTTTTTTGAGACAGACAGATAGCAGGGAGTCGGGGGGAGGGGGAGGAGGTTGGGGTGGGGGACACAGATGGGATATAGAAGGAGAGAGAGAAAGAGAATCTTAAGCAGGCTCCACACCCAGTGTGGGGCCTAACGTGGGGCTCCAACTCATGACCTGAGCCAAAACCAAGACTTGGAGACTTAACCCGCTAAGTCACTCAGGCGCCCCTCATATAGCTCTCTTTTCAGAGTAAAATCTGCGCCTGTTGGGTAAGTCACTTACCTACCAGACTCATGCAGCCTTAGAAACCACACTGATATTTTTCCCCCTAAATCCCCAGCAAATACCTTGCTCCCCTCAGCTCAGCGTTTCCATGTCCAAATGGTATAAGCAGTATTTTTCATCAAATCAGAAGACGAGTTCCTGCTTCAAGCTCTTGCTTTCCTATGAGGTAAATCCTAGACTTGGCTGATTTATTTTAGCAGATTCCTGACACGAAGACTCAAGGAGCTGGGCTAGAACCTGCATCAGCACAAAACAGCAGCTTTACCCAAGAGTCCCTCCGTGGCTTTAAGCTACTTATGTTACCGTAACAGAACTTAGATTCTTACCTCCAAAGCAGAATTCTAGTTTGTTTGGTTGCCTTTTCCATGAGTCTGCCATTAACAGCCGGAATGGACAGAACTGACAGATGCATACACGCTCTAATTGGGATTCTAATTATGAAGCTGGATCTTGTTTGGGGAGTGCAATTATGATGCGGAATCATATTCCCTGTTGTCAAAACTGCTACTGGAAGCCGATCCTCCAGGGCCCCCAGTCCGTCTCCCAGGGGTGAATTCGGGGACAGAACACCCGGGTCACCTCCTGTTTACTATGTGAAGCCACCAACACCGCAGAGAGGGGAAATTCCAAGGTCCAGGTTTCACCTTCCACGCTCTGAAACTTGCAAACACAGAGCATTTTTGAGCAGATGTGTTGTTTAACATGTTTCCCTCAAAAGAGCCAGAGAGTCTTGAAAGATGTCTAACTCCATATCGAAGACTCACCCACGGTGTAATTCCTTTCAGAGAAAACTGGCCAAGGCTCCATAGACCACCTTCGGATTCCAGGCACCAAGACCCCAAGGGCACAACTGTCCCTCTTCCTGCCCCGCTATGGCTAGAATAGGACAGGGGCTGCGCTCAGAACCCCCAGGCTCTGCCCCCATCCCACTCCCAGCGGCCAGGGGCCTTGAAGAGTCCTTGCTGTGTGGCTGGATCATGGAGTATTCTAAGGGACAAGGCGAGTGGGCCCACAGAGGACACTGCCACTGGGACCCAGGCTCATTCCTCCTGTTCAGTCATGTGAAGAAGATTCGTCATGCAGCGTGACAGAGAGCGGGTTCCCAGGCTGAAGGTCCGAGTCAGCGCACGAAGCCGTGAAGCACACATACCAGAAATGCCACCCCACGCCTCTGGGAACGGCGATGACCCAGAACTCCCCTCCTGAGGGACACACCGCTGGAATGTGCAGACCCCTGGCAGAGAAACACGAAATAAAAAGTCCACCGAGTCAATTCGAGCCCCTGCCTGGCTTTTGACCTCATCGCTTGAATATGCTCCTGTGTACCAGGACTGCAGTGGCCTTGACCTTTCACGGAACACTGCACTTGGAGAGCTGTATTTACATGCTGATTTGATTAAAGACAAAGAATCTTTAACTGGACCTCTTCGCTTGCCTTGTAAAAAGGTCTAATGGCCGCGGGCCTGCGTCATGCATGGCTGGGTGGCCAGCTGGGAGGGGGGTGGCTGGGGAGGGGGTCCAGGAGAGGAAGGGCACGGTGGGATGAGAAGGTGTGGGGGATGACCACGACTGTGGGCTGAACTGTGTCTTCTCCAAAAGAGAGGCTGCAGTCCCAACACACCCCCAAAACTGCAGAATGAGATCTTATTTGGAAATGTGGTCATGGCAGATGGAATTCATCAAGATGAGGTCATACAGGAGTGGGGTGTGCCCCGACCCACACGACGGCTGTGGAAACAGACACACGGAGAAGGCAGAGGATGGAGTGCTGTGTCTTCCAGTCCAGGAGCGGCCAGGGCTCCTGGCAGCCACGGGAAGCCAGGAGACAGAGAAAAGGAAGGATCCTCTCCCCCAGGGCCTCCTGCATTCCAAGGGTAGGTGGCCCTGGTGACACCCAGATGTCAGACTGCGGGGGTCCAGAACCGAGAGAGACGTCTCTGCTGTCTCAAGCCCCCAGCATGTGGTACACTTCGTTACGGCCGTCCTGGGAGACAGACGCAAGCCCTAACCGTGAGCCTGGCGCTCACTCTCTCGGCGAATCCGCTGGGCGGCAAAGGCGCCCCTGGCTTTCGTCCTCTGTGGGAGCTCAGCTGTCCCCACTCGGACTGGACACCCCAGCTCAGCAGCACCGACACGTGCCTCCACCGTCCCCTTGGTGTGCGGGGACACACCTGGGGTTCAGGTGGGGCTGGAGAGAGACGACGTACAGATTTCCTATCCTAGGGATTACAAATGTCCACAACATACACACGCAGGCGTGTTTGCGTGACTGGTGTCCATCTATGCGTCCGTACACACGGTTTCAGCTTTTTTTTTTTTTTAAAGATTTTATTTATTTATTTGACAGAGAGAGAAATCACAAGTAGGCAGAGAGGCAGGCTGAGAGAGAGGGGGAAGCAGGCTCCCCGCTGAGCAGAGAGCCCGATGCAGGGCTCGATCCCAGGACCCTGAGGATCATGACCAGAGCTGAAAGCAGAGGCCTTAACCCACTGAGCTACCCAGGCGCCCTACACAGTTCCAGCTTTTGTAAAACAGTGCGATTTTCACAATATTCATAAAAATCACTAGAAATTATTCTAAAAACAAAGGTGGTGCTGTGGTTCCCGATCAAGGAGAGAGACGCTGGAACGACAGCTTAGCCTGGCCCCCAGGGTCTGTGACAGCAAACCGCAGAAGGGATGAGAAGACACGACCATAATGAGCTCTTTCTCCAGCCCCAGCAATGCGTCCGCTTCAAGAATTAATCAGAAATTCTTGAAATGGCCTCCCTTAAAGGAGACAGACTGCTTAGTCTAGAAGGAGAGCAAGCAGCACGCGTCTGCAGGCACACTCTTCCCCCGGCTGCATTCTCACCATGGAGGACGGCCGCAACGCAAAGGAATCGTCACTGACTCCGAGATGTCTGCGCTGTGTCGCTCAACAACTCCCGCGGCGAGCTGGCCCACTGCCAGCGACTGCCAGCGCGTGCACGAGGACAAACGTCCCAGGACCTGATCAAGAACTAAGTTGGCCTCAGAACCTCTGCATCGGCAGTTCCACACGGAGCCCGCCAACTGCGATCGATTATGAGAAACTCTGAGGGACGAGGGGCACCTGGCCGGCTCCGTAGGTGGCGCACAACTCGGGGTTGTGAGTTCCAGCCCCACGTTGGGTACAGATATTACTTAAAAATGAAAGCTTAAAAAAAAAGAAAGAGAAAGAAAATATAGGAGACTTAGATCACTTAAAATCCTCACATCTATAAAAGGAAAAAATATGGTCTATTATTAAATGGCAGATCCCTTATAAGACCTGAAATTCAGTGAATTTGTATATGAGAAAAAGAGAAACTGCAATCAACTCTACCCAGTGCTTGGCATCCATTTAGTGTGAAAGAGGTCACGTTTTGACTAGTCCGTCAAGTATCACCTACAAATATACGGACGTTCCTCCTCAGGGCGATACACTCAAAGGGGAGGAGCCTCGCGTTCAGGGCCAGTCACTGCTCTGGATTCGACTTCACCACAGCTCTGAGCCAGCAGCTCTCGGGTCCAGAGGAAGGGCTTGTGAGAGACAACTGGAGATCACCCAGCTCGCTCAGAGAACTAGTGGCAAGACAAGGGGGTATTCACACACCCCCAGCGTACAATAAAAGAAAAGGAACTTGAAAATGTATTCAGAACTTGTACTTCACGGTTATGAATATTCTGCTTCACAGCCTTGAAGTCACCCCACTTAGCTTCGGCACTGGTAGGAGGCGTCCTAGAAAGTTCTACACATGGGAGCCACACACAGCACCAGATACTACTGCGCTTATTACGTTCTCCCTCAAAAAGATAACGTGTGAAAAAAATAAAAGGAAAAGAAGGAAATCACCTGGTTGCTTTGACCCCCCCCCATGCCCATAGTCCGTACTTCTGTCTAACACAGGCACACGCTTGGAGGCCGGGCTGCAATCCCAGTGCCTTGCTCACCGCAATTTCATCCCCGAGCCACACCTCTGGGAGCTGCCTTGACCAGCTGCTTCCAGAAACAAGTTCGGTCCTTACGGAGGCTGCCCAAAGCTGGACAGCTATCATCTCACCGTTGCTACTCACATAACGAAGGGAAACACAAAACGCTCCTCATGTGTACCCTGCCCGGGGCGGACATTCCCGCCAACCCTCGCCCACCACCCCTTCCCGCACAGCTCCACAGAGACCACACGTGGCCACGAATCCTGGCCCTCCGTGACGCAGATGTCCACACTGGGCCAACCGTGAGCATGGAGGTTGGCTGAATGCAAATGCTGGCTGCACGGGTATCGCCCTCCAGGCCCTGAACAGCCCCCAACCCTGCATTCTGCTACAGTCCGTCACTAATGGGCTCCCCCAGAGCCTCGGACTCTAACACCCCCAGAAGGAACATCCCAAAACCCTGATTTATGACCTCATCCTCTACTGAACAAAACCGCAATGATCCCCCCACACACGTAATCAAGTCCACATGTCCTGACTGCTTTGTTCCCTCCACCAAGAACTTTGCTTTCTCCTTTGGAGAAAATTCCATTCTGGAAAGGTCCGTCGGGAACGCCAGTGCGGTCCTGAAGCCTGTCGCTGTCTAGCGCAGACTCAGATCTCCGTTCTGCTCTCACAAGTCAGGGGCTGCCTGTGTTCAGGCCTGCCCTAGCTAATCCGATCCCATAAAAAATCAAGTTCCCTTTATCAGTGTAACTTTCTGTGCATGATACACAGGAGAGCCTCAGCAAGTGTTGGCTACACGGAATTAAAATCAGACGTCATTATTTCATTACCACTCCAGGAAAAAGCATGGCTTTCCAAGCCCAACACAGACAGGGTTGTGGGCCTCTTGGGTTTAAGGACTCAGTAAGTACTTGTCAACAAGTATTTCCAACTGGGGGCAGAGATGGTCATCAACATGACCTACGTGGAGAGGAGAGCATCCTTCTGTTACAAAGGATGATACCGTTGCCTTTACTATTTTCTCCAATGCCCTGCTCGATCTTCAACAGAGGTAGTTAAAAGCAAATGAAACCCTAGCGAGCTTTACTGATCCAACTGGAAGAGACAGAGCAGGGCCAGACCTTGATTTCCCACCACGGACGGGGTTTCATGTGTCCACTGACAGCAGAGAGTCACAGAGTGCACTGGGGTCCCTCCCTCTCCCCCGCGCTTCTCTATGGTGCGTACATGATCACCAGTCCCAGAGAGATGAGCGCCGCTCCACTGTCTCTGAATCTGTGAAAGCGCCAGCAGTACCCCGAGAAGGCCAGCGCTCGCAGTCTTTGCTGACAGGGGACAGCTCCCCGTAGCTGCTCCTGCACTCTGGCTGCACTGCACTCCACGCCGCTCAGCTTGTGCCGTGCCCCACAGAGCAGGTGCGGGACAGCTGGCCCTCGCGCGACCTCTCCAGCCGCATGAACACAAAATAGGCTGAGCAACTCAAGGATGGTAAGGAAGCACATGCTTGATATTTTAGTAGCAACTATTGCTTTCCTGTGAACCCAAGAGGGTTGATGCCTCCCTTGCCCACCAGGTAGCCCCATCGGGAAAGAGGAACAAGGTCTGTGCCAAGGCTGGTCTTCTACAAGAAGACCGGTGGCTGTAAACTGCACTCCTCCTGGAGACTTGCGTCCAGCCGTGGCCCCATAAAACCTCAGGTTATCTGTCCACGGCGTCCGTCTTCCACGTCTAACGTCTGGGAGTGCGCACGGAGCACCTGGCTTGTGATGGAGAGCCATCCTTTTCCTGCCAGCGTGGCCCACTCCGTTCACCCGCACCGCCACGTTCCCGCGTCCTGCGTGTGCTCCGCAAGCCGGGCCACCCACCAGCAGCGTGACGTTCCTGCTACACCTCAAATGACGAAGATGAAGAGAACCACAGAACCGCATCGCCTCGCATTCCAGGACATGACGCGTTTTATTTTCTAGTCAAGATATCGTTTGTCGATCACATACTCTTAGAAATTTTTAATTGGTTTTTTTTTGGGGGGGGGTGGAAGGAATCTCAAGCAGACCCCACCCTGAGGCTCGATCTCACGACTCTGAGATCAAGACCTGAGCCAAAATCACGAGTCTGATGCTCAACCGACTGAGCGTCTCCCCCCCCCCCCCCGCGCGCCTCGATCTCATATTCTTATCTGTGAGCAAAATCTGTAACGTATTCAGAGGCAGCTTGGTTTGGGGTTTTGTTTTTAGTTTTGGGGAGACTTGCAACCAAAAATAAACTCTGAGTTACAAACAAATCCCTGAATCAATTGCACCACGAGTGGTAATACGGTCAGAGCCACGCAGGGAAATGGGGAGAGGAAAAAGACAAGAGAAGAGACTTCTGAAAGAACGCTTCTGAAAATCAAGTGACCTCTCCATAAGAACTCGGAGATCTAGGACTCGCTCCCTACCTCTGACGCGGGCCTCCACCTGCTCTCGTGCGTCTGTGACCCTCTTCGGCCTGCCCAGCGCAGTGAGCCGACCGCGCTCAGACGCAGCCTCCACCAGCCATCCCAGGCGGGCCATTCAGCAGAACCGGCAGCAGCACGCACGAGAGGAGCACAGGACCGTCTCATGCGCGGTGTTACAGGTCGAGTTATGTTCTCATGAAAAGATACGTTGAAAACCGAGCCTCCAGGACCTCACGACGTCACCTGATCGATCTGGACATGGGCTCTTTGCAGAAGGCATCAGGGTAAGGGAAGAGCAATATTCCATTTCCTCTCCATTGCCACAGACTGAGGGCCTGCCACACAAGTCCTGGGTACCCTTCACGGACTACAAGACACGGAAAGGCTAGCACCAGTGTCTTAGTTTCCCTTTAGTTTGACCAGACCAAAGGGACACAAGCTGGGACGCTGAACAGAAGAAATGTGTCCCGTCACATTCTGGAGTCCGGAAGTCGGAGATCCAGCCCCGAGAATCTGCTGCAGGCCTCCCGTCTCGGCGCGTGGAGTCTGGAAGTCAGAGATCAAGCTGTCGGCAGGGCTGGGGCGCCCTCGGAGGGCGAGGGAGGGACGATCTGTTGCAGGCCTTCTTCACTCGTGGATGGCTATCTCCGAGCTCCCATGCGCCTGTGTCCAAACGTCCTCTTTTTATAAGGCCCCGTCGTACTGGGTCAGGGCCCACCCCAATGGCCTCGCTAACTTGATTCTTCCTGCAAGACCCTATCTCCAAACAAAGTGACATTCTGAGGTGCTGGCAGTGGGGACTCCAATGTATTTTTGGGGTGTGGGAGGGAGACACAGTTCCATCCAATCAGTGGCAAGGCCTATTTCGTTTATAAAGCCCTATTAGTGGCAATAGTTAACAGCATACACACAGAAGGAGACTGCTGTTTAGAGACAGGATTAGGGCTGTCCTATAATTCCTTCCCCAGCTTGCTCTTCAGGAAAACCTCTGCGTCTACGTCTCTGGGACCCAGGCTATGCCAAGGGCTATCCCACCAGACAACTCCTGAAAGACACATTTAACTCGAGGACTGCTCGACTGAAACATTTTCCATAAATGTTGGGCATATCGTGCACTTCTTTCTTTTACAAAACACATTCTGTCAGTGTCTGTGGCTTCTGGCATTCAGAATGTATGGTGGTCCGTGGGCAGCTGAGCACGCGTGTGGGCTGGAGGACCCTGAGAGAGTGGGCGCACGCCGTTGTTCCCAGTTAATATCGCTGGGAGGAAAAACGTGCACAGAATTTCATAAAGAAATTGAAAGCGAAGAACTCCATAGGGTCATTAAGAACGTCAGTGGTAGAGGCCCTTGGTCCTCTGAAAAGATAATTAAACTCACATTCTAAGATAATGCCTACCGTCCAAGTCTTTGAAAAGATGGGTCTTCCTTTCTTACGGACACCGAGTCTGCCTTTCTACCTTGTTTCCCCTGAATCTCCTTCCCACTTCGGTCTCAGCTCTCCTCCATAATAATTAGTCTCCTATGACTTTTTCCTTATGAATATTTCAGAACCAATGTCAAAAATTTATAGCCTCCATGCAGTTACTTAGAACGAGGTACTTTGGCCCCGATTACGGTCACAGGAAACCAAGGGCCATGGGGCCTCACGGTCCTGCAGCTTATTCCTAAATCTTCCCCCAAGGATGGCGGGTGGGGATTGCACGAAGAAAGGCGGTTACATCAGTTCTCTCTTCCTGGGTGGACGTCTGCACCCCGTGTCGCTTTACGTGAGAGGAAACGGGACCACAGGACCAGCTGGGGCACGGCGTGAATGACGACACATGCCTCGGAGAGAGAACCATCTGTACCTGGAGTTACATCAGGCAAGGTCTGTGCTGGGAAAAGCTTCTCGATGATGTTTCATTCTTCCGAAGGTCTCATGTACATGTAATTCACATGACCACCAGCCCCCACGAGTGACTTCAAAGCAACAACTGAAATAACATAAAATTGACACCCCCCATGGACTTCTGGATGCAAGCGTGTGCATCTCCAGGGACGACGACTAAGGTCCGGGGCTGTGTCAGTGGGTGGCACTCCAGGGGAGCGAGGACGGAGAGCCTCAGCGTTTGACGTCTGCCCCCAGCCCTGCCAGTTGCTAGGAGCCACCTACACGCCCCTGAACTCCAGAGGCCACCAAGAGAGGGCAGGGCCTCCAACAGGTGACCTCAGAGCCTCAGAGTTTAGGGCAATGGTTCCCGAGCAGGGTGATTATTGGGCCAGAGGACATTGGGCCAAGTCTGCCAACAGTAGAGGGGGGTCGGGGCCCCCGGCATACACCGCGGGAGTAAGGACGATCTGTGCTGGGCCATCCCGTCCGCCGCAGCGCTGAGCACCATCCCTGGGCTCCACCCACCAGAGGTCCGAAGCACCCATCCGGTCTGGTCTGCGTGTAACGACCGAAATCTCTCCAGAGACCGCCCCAGGGGGGCTCGACCCCCCCCCAGCTGAGAACTGAGTCCATGCGAATGGCTGATTTCCTTGACCTTCTGTCTCTTGTTAAGGATTTACTGATTGGAGAGAGAGAGAGAGAGAGAGAGAGAGAGAGTGTAGGGGGAGGGGCAGAAGGAAAGGGAGGGAAAGAAGCCGACTCCACACTGGGCACAGAGCCTGACGCGGGGGCTCGATCTCACAACCCTGAGATCATGACCTGGGTCAAAATCAAGAGCCCGACGCTCAATGAGCCCTTGTTTTCTACGGAGACTCAGATTTAGAGGGTCAGCTTGTAGAACAATTATAAAAATTTCTTGTCTCCCCTACTAGTCACAAACAACTTGAGAGAAGGAGTCACACAGACCATCTCTAGCTCAGTGTTTTAAAGCATTTTTTTTCCAAGACTTCCCATCTATTGTTCAATGATGAAGCCACACATTCGCTTGCAATACTCTCCCACATTGGCAGTTGCAGTGGTGCTCTCCGAGTTCCTGTCTCCCTCCTCGCGCCGCCCGGATGGCCTCCCAGAACCTCGACCCAGCTGCCGCCAGCGTTGCCGCCGCCCCGCCAAGGAGCCGAGCCCCATGGGGGCACCGCCCGTGGTCCCCGTGGGCAAGAGGCTACAGCAGGAGCTGCTGACCCTCATGATGTCTGGCGACAAAGGAATTTCTGCCTTCCCTGAACCAGACAACCTTTTCAAATGGGTGGGGACCATCCATGGAGCAGCTGGCACAGTGTCCGAAGACCTGAGCTATAAGCGGTCCCTGGAGTTCCCCAGTAGCTACCCTTAGAACGCGCCCATGGTGAAGTTCCTTACCCCCTGCCACCACCCCAACGTGGACACCCAGGGAAACATCTGCCTGGATGTCCTGAAGGACAAGTGGTCAGCCCTGTATGATGTCAGGACCATCCTGCTGTCCACCCAGAGCCTGCTAGGAGAGCCAAACATTGCTAGTCCTTTGAACACACACGCTGCCGAGCTCTGGAAAAACCCCACGGCCTTTAAGAAGTATCTGCAAGAAACCTACTCAAAGCAGGTCTCCAGCCAAGATCGCTGACTGTCCAGCCTCTCTCCTTGTGTTGTCTTTTTATTTTCTCCTTAGACAGCGTGTCTTTTTCTTTATTTCTATCTAGTATCTTAAACTGTGGTGTCATTTTTGTTTTGTTTCTGTTTTTTGTGTGTGTTTTTTGTTTGTTTCTGTTTTTTAAATTAAGTCTCTGGTTGAGCCCTTGTGATGAATATATTAAATAAATACATTGGATTAAAAAAAAAATTCTCCCACATTGACTAATGCAGCAGTTTGTTCCCTTCCATAAGCTACAGTGCCTCCTTGTGACTTTGTTTACAAAATAATTTATTTCTTTTAGCGCAGGTGAATGGTAAAATGTCACCAAATCTAGAGAGGAAAAAACCCCACAGGTGCAGGGTTTCTGCATATTTGATTTTTAGCTCTCCTCAAGGTTAAGAGAATGGCTTTATGTAAACAGTTTATTTTTTTTTTTTAAGATTTTATTTATTTATTTGACAGAGAGAGAAAGACAAACATCGGGAGAGGGGATACAAGCAGGGGCCGTGGGAGAGGGAGAAGCAGGCTCTCCACGGAGCAGGGAGCCCGATGCGGGGCTCGATCCCAGGACCCTGGGATCATGACCTGAGCTGAAGGCAGATGCTTCACACACTGAGCCACCCAGGGACCCTGATATGAACAGTTTGAAAATTAAAGCAAAATAACCTAAACCTCCAGGGACCACATTGCCAACACGTACGGCACGATTCCTTGGTGCATTCTTTCAAAGGCGGCGTCACACGTCCTCAGCCATGAGATGCCCATCGGCACGCACGGGCCACTGGGGCCTAACCTCAGCTGTGAAAATCTGGCCCCCTGGAAACACGTGCTGGTGAGCCACCTGCTGGGGGGGCCGCTGCATGTACAAGGAAAAATAACCTCAATTTATAAGCTGTGCTCGTTTGCACCAAGGGCTTTCAATTCTTAAAATGCCCTAGGGATTCAAGTCATGATTGAGAATTCTCTTTCATCTCCCACTCCCCCTTCCTGAAAGCCAGCAGGACAGCGAACAGCTTGTCGTGGTGAGGAGCGATGCAATCAGGGACTCTATTAAGGGAATTATTTATCATATGAACCCTCCAAATTGAAAAACTGAAACAAGATTAACATTTGGGCAAAAAGGTATTTACATTTCAAACACGAAATAATGAGTTCCCTCTCATCAGCCCGGCTGATGGGCACCACCCTGTCACCAAATGGAATCAGCCCACAATTCAGCGGCTTCACCTTATTACTGGCAAGCAAACTGTCACCACAGGAGTCACTGGATCGTTTCCCAGGCCAACACGGCCTTGGGCGAGCCGCACGTGGGAGCGAGTCAGGTCAGGATGAGAATCGCTGCACATGTCCCAGGCCCGAGGGGAGAGCCCAGCTCACAGCCAGGAGACCTTGCTGACGGCCCATGTGCGAGGCCCCCTGACCATTCGGGGGGCTCCCAAAGTGATTCTGATCCTTGCTCCAAAGCATAATTCCTATAGCCTCATTCACAGAAGAGCACAGCTCTGCAAATACCAAGGCGAGATGGCTAAACAACTCAGAGGTGAGAGACGGAGCAAAGGGAGGGAATTCCCCTTGGTCGTTGGTTCTGTCTGGTTTTGATGTGTCTACATCTTACAATCACCAAATGGATTTAATGGGACAGTAACTTTGCTCTGGAAACCTTTGAAGCCAGGACCCTACCATTCTGGTAGCCAACTCTGTGGTCAGAAAAAAAGTCCAAGTTTTGAAACCTCTTGGATTACTACTCAAAGGGTCACCTCTCAGGTGGACTAAAACCAAATTAGGGCATTTGGAGGGATAAAGGAAAGCCCAGAAGGAGGCCGGTAGATGCTAACAATTGGACACAGGAAAATAAAATCCCGCAGCAAGCACAACTTAGTGATTCTGAGGGCAGATCTTTTCTGTCCTGAATCAGGATGTGGGCTGACTAAAATGCTTAAAACAATAATTCAATATACCAGCATCCTATCTTCCTTGATGTATTTGGCTCCAAAACGTGCATTCTGTTGGAATCTCTGCACTCACAGAAGACCAATGCAAGGATCTCTCGAGGCGGAAATCTATTTCTCATAGATTCTTAAGACCTTAGCTTCCAAAACGATCTGCTCCTATCTACACACCCAGCACTGAGATGGCTACAGATAAATTCCTCTAAATCCCAGAAAGTCAACCAGATCAGGCAGAGCAGCTTCAATAGGGACTGTTTTCATACAGAAATTTCCCTAAAAAAAAAAAAAAAAAAAAAAAGAAATTTCCCTAAGACTAAGTATTATGAGTACAACACTATCAAATCGCTGCCTTTGGTCCTCTTAGGAATCCTGAAAACTAAAATGCACTACTCTCTGCCTAAAAATGTGTCCGCAGACCACTATGTTCCTTTTGAAATAAAGATACCTAGAGCTGGTTATTGCCATCTTGTGCACTGACGTACAAAATATCTGGGAGGTATTTCCTTGAAACCTCACACGGGTTCCTGCTGGGAGCGTGCCCTGTTTCGCATACACCATGTCACTAACTCACCCTGCTGCTCGCAGGCCCCAAATCTGAGATGCACAGTGAAGGGCACCTTTTGGAAAGCCACATCCTAGGAAACAAACTTCCTGAGTAACTGGACACCAATGGCCCCGTGAATCCTACTTTGGGGTTGGTTTTGTTTTGTTTGTTTGGAGAGAGAGCGTGCACCTATGTAAGCAGAGGAGGATGGGGCAGGAGCAAAACAGAGAATTCCAGACAGACTCAGCGCTCAGCGCGGAGCCTGCCGTGGGGCACGATCTCATGGCCCTGAGATCATGACCTGAGCAGAAACCAAGAGTGGAACACTCAACTCACTGAGCTCATACCAGGCACACCCCCCCAACCCTTCTGCGTCCTATTTTAAAAACCACTTTCCCACTGATCCCATCCGGGTAACATCCCAACTTGGGAGCAGTTTCTGGCTCCATGGGGCAAGGCCAGCCCAGGGGTTGGTGGGACATTCCTGGGAGGAAGCCACGGTGATGGAAGGGCTCCGAGCCACAGCCTGTGTCCTCCTCAGGGTGTGGGAGGGCAGTGTGTATGGGGAAATAGGGGGTGCTCTAGGTATGAGCTCCAGGTGGGGTGCAAGCATGGGGGGAAGGGAAGCAATGATGGGGGGGTGGCTGGGAGATGAGGGAGGGGAAGGAGATGGGCATAGGGCAGAAGAGAAGATACAGGCACTGGATACAGGGTGGGTGGGAGGTGGGGAATGGGTGCCGGCAGGGGAGGGGAGAAAGTAAGCCATGCCTCTGAGATGGATACCCAGGGCTCACTCCTAGAACAGATGAGGGCCAGGCTTTCCTGCGGTCCCCCACGGGGCCTCAGACGTCTTCCCACCAGATCTCACGATCTTAGGGCCAGGTTGAGGTCGGGGCTACTTGGGGTGGTCTTCTTCAGTTCCAGAAGGTGAGCATAAGTAGCCAACAACCCCTTCCGTCCCTTCTTCCAACGGACTGGACACTGTATCAGTAGAGTTCGTGTGAACACAACGCTTGGTGCTGAGACAGGTTTTCAGAGCATCTGGGACAGGCGGCCAAGCTAAGGCCCGAGTGCACACCGCCCGGCCCACGGAGACGCCCCCGGGCCTCACAGAGGTATGTGGCTTGGGTGTCAGTACGGAGGACCAAGGACGGCGCCAAGACAGGAAGAAGTTCTGGCCCTCCTGAGGTCCGTCCTGAACCTTCATTTATCATTGTGCGTCCTATTTCATCACCATTTAAAGCGTGGCAATGTGCCCTATTTCTCTACAACACGGAGCAAAGAAAAATCACAGCATCCTCTTTCCTGTCACGCCCATGCGCCCTCATGTTGTAGTGAGACGTGAACACTAACTGAGGTGGCTACAGACCCCCTTAACCCAGAAGATGCCCAACTGCTTCTCGCCATGACTCACGCACTGATTTTCCCCTCAAGGACAGGACATTCAGGCTGACTGCACGGCAATTTCCAGAGAACCAGAAAAACCGTCCTTGGAAATCAGTTACAAATGGTGCCAATGAATCACTCTTAAATTCATCCTTTTACATGGCAGGGAGTTCTCATGCAAAAGAGAAACGGGTTTAAAAGGCATTGGATCAGATACACAGAGACAGTAGGAACCCCTCTTCCCTGAAGTACAAAGTACGAATTCCTTGAGAAGAAAAGGTACTGACAGATGGAGGGAAGAGGACGTAGCTGAGCCGAGCGCGTGCTGAGGCTAACCGACTCCCATCAGGAGATGGTTCCAGGAGCGTCAGGCAGCTAAGCCACACCTGGGGCCCACCGCGAGGCCCGACTTGTAGTGCAAGTTCAGTGAATGTCGGCTGGCTGGCTGGCTGGCTGAAGGAATGAATACCTTCTCTTGGTCTGACTCAGGCAGACAGGAGCAACTGCATCACCGGAACTTCGTGCATTTATTTCAGAGAGACACAGTGTGTGTGCGCGTGCATGTGTGCGTGGGGGGCGGTGCCAGTCAGAGGGAGAGGGGAGAGAGAGGGACTCTCAGGCAGACTCCACACTGAGCACAGCGCCTGAGGACACGGGGCTCTATCCCAGGACCTGAGATGACGACCTGAGCCGAAATCAAGACTCAGACGCTCAACCGACTGACCCACCCAGGCGCACCCCCATTACCAGAATTTCAGAGACGCGTACCACATCCCCCCATCAGCCTGTTCAGAGGTTAGGCGTGAAAACAAGCCACCTACCCGGAAACTTGGGCAATGTCTTCCCTGTGAAGCACGAGACAACACATCCATCGGACAGACCCATGAGCAGTGTGCCTGCCCCAACCCGGACCCCAACGCAGGCAGCGTGCCAAACATTCTTCTAAATGCGAGGTGGCCATACGGTGCCATCTTGGCCCTACCAAGGAGTAGGATTCTGACAGGAGCTATAACGCGGACAGACTTGGAAACCGCTATGCTCTGGGAGACACACCGGACACAGGAGGGCAAATACGGCAGGATTTCACTTAGATGAGGAACCTCATCAGGCAAGTTCACGGAGACAGAAGATAGAGGTTTTGCGGGCTGTGAGAGGGAGACGCTGGAAGGGTGAACTATTGCGTAATGGGTACCGTTTTCTAGGGAGGATGATGAAACAGTTTTAGGTAGAGATGGTCGACTGCACAAGACAAGGAACTGACTTGAATGCCACTGAACTACACATTTATGGGTCATTAAAATGACATTCCAGGCACCTGGGTGGCCGGTCGGCTAAGCGTCTGCCTTTGGCTCAAGCCCAGCGTGGTGCTCCCTGCCCCGGACGGACTCTGCTTCTCCCTCTGCCCTTCACCACACTCGTGCTCTCCCTCCAGCTCGCTCTCAAATAAATAAATTCTTTAAATGAATAAGTAAGGAAATGACATTACATCTATCTTACCGCAAATAGACTACGTGACCAGGCATGAACGTTTTTATAATGATTCAGTAGCTTCTTTGATCTGCTATAGAATAAATGGCCCACGGCTGAAGATTTCTCTACCGGCAACCAAAGGGGGTGAGAGGTCTCAGTTATGGAAAGTCCCCATTACACCACAAGGAGCTGTGACCTCACACTACTTCCTTAAATGCCATTTAGTAAGCACTGGGCAAAAAAAGGTCAACCAGTCAGGCAGTAAACAAAGTGGACACAAGGAAATAAATGAAGGAAGGAGGAGGGTATGGGGCAGGCGGTAATAATAAACATCAAGAAGTCGAAGATTATTAAGTCGAAGGGAGAAATAAAAGACAGAAACAGGAGTCAGCAAAATAAGGGGAAAAACTGCATCAACAGACAGAAACTTTAAAGATATTTAAGGGAATGAACAGTTAAAAAACACATCTGTCTCATGGAAAATTTATTTTATATTCCTATCCAGAAGAGTTTAGATTTCCAAGATAAAATCAAAGCTGTTCTTCTGGTGAGCAAGGGGCTTTGTTTTACTCACTACTAAATGAGCAGGCAGATTCCTAGCCCCTGGCCCAGGGGCATTTCCCCAGTCCCGCCTGCACCAAAAGGACCCATTTCCCAGACAGGCCCTAGGAGGTCACGCTGGCCTCTTCGTGAAAGATGCCTTCCTCTGGATTCCAGAAACCTCCTCCTGGCCTCACTCCACTGTCCCCTCTCTGCCCTCCGGCAGGCAGGCGCAGCCCCACAGACGCACCATCACTGCGCGTGAGGATGCCCAGTCAGGGCCCTCCCCAAACGGCGAAGGCGCAGCCTTGCTTCCCATCCGGGCACTCTACACTCTAGAAGAAGTTTGATGATCAGCTGCTCTGGGCACGCCCCCCTACAGCCACTTAATTGTAACCAGCACAAAGCAAGCAATGAGTAAATCATCCTTGAATGAATCTTTTTCAGAATAACAAAGATTTTGAAGATATTTAAATATGTCAACAGGAAGAGACAGTTTCGATTAGCTGGGACAAGAGAAAGCAGTCAATTAGGGCACGGAGCATTGTATGGGAGGAATGCATTGCAGCATTGCATGCTGCAGACAGACAGCAGCCCGAGCAATTCAAGGACGTCTTCTGCATTCTAACATGATGACAGAAGAGAGCATCATCAGATCGGCCCAGCGTTTGAAGCACGAGGGGCAGGTATGGTGCTGAGCACTTTTCCACGGAGAACTACATTTAATGCCAATGTTATCAGGGGAAAGAGTGTTTGACAGGGCACAAAAACCAGGCTTTAAAACTCGGATGGAGCTTCTGGTCCAGGACACAGGGAGCGAGCAGGAGTCCCCCCGGCAGCAGAGTCCCAGCTGGGCTGGCGGACCCCAGGCTGGACCCACTCCAGCCTCTGCCATCTGTCCCGGGTCTTCCGTGCTGGGTCCCTACCGGCCCCAACCCAGTTTTTCCACCACACCCTTCCTCACAGCCCCGCCACACACGCACACGCACACGCACACACACCCCGGCATGACTTGGGGATGGCCGCCGAGTGTCTGAGGAAGGCACACCCCTCTGCCCTGCAGGGTAGGCTGACCAACATTCACACAGCTCCAGCTTCTTGCTGGTCTCCCTTAGGTTTCTAAGAATGGCGAAGAGGGCCCCTTCCGTGAGGCTGAAGACAAGACGACGGGTCAAACAGAATGGTACAACAGCAGTGATTTTAAAACCTAGATTCAGAACACCCCCAAATAGCCCTACTCATAAAAAGCAAAAAACAACAAAAAGTAAAGAAAAAAAGAAAAATCTTCTAAAATTCAAATGTGTTAGAAGATGCTGTGTTTTGAACATGAGTGGCCTTTCTTCTAAGGAAAGAAACACAATTTACAACGAATTGTCTTAAAAAACAAGTCCATGTTCAGAATTCCCATGCGAACCTAGTCCTACAGACACAGCATTTCGTTGAAGCTAAGGAAGGCCCCCGCTGCTACCGCCACAAGAAGATAACACTGGGATGTACTTTCTTTGGCAAGAATCAGAACTGCACAAAGTGATGGCAATGCCAACGCAAACAGGAGTCATCTAACAACGTACCTACAATGATTCCGTAGAACAAAACACTCTTTCTTTAGAAAGAGGTTTAGATTCACAAAAAGTTGCAGAAATAATTCAACGTTCCCGTATACCCTTCCCCGTCCTGTTTATATCTGATATAAACACAGCGATGATCCAAAGAGAGAACCTACACACACAAGATACAATGAAGCCAATGACATTTGGTCCCCGATGGGCTCTGTTGTCCTTCCTTTGCCAGTCATAAGCAGACACTTTGTGGAACGCACCTCAGTCTGGGGCTGTCCAGTTCTTCTCTTGATTAGGTGCATCCTGGGCAGGAGGACCACAGGAGTGATGCCGTGTCCTTCTCTGGGCAACACGATGTCCCGTGCCTGGCCCTGGCTCCTGGCAAGGTTAACCCTCGTAACGTGGCCCC
>CM052801.1:4674035-4692883 GCA_028533885.1 Nasua narica | reverse complement strand
CACCCTGGGCAAACAGCATACAGCACGCACACACACACACACACACACACACACACTGGGCAAACAACATACAACACACACACACAGGGCAAACCATACAACGCGCGTGTGCACACACACACACACTGAGCAAACAACATACAACACACGCACACACAAACTGGGCAAACAGCATACAGCACGCACACACACACCCACACACACACCCTGGGCAAACAGCATACAGCACATGCACACACACACACACACACACACACACACTGAGTAAACAACATACACCACGCACACACACACACTGAGCAAACATACAACACACGCACACACAAACGGGGCAAACAGCATACAGCGCGGGGGACGGGGACGGGGGGGGGGCCTGAGCCACAGAAGCCAGCCACAAAGAACACCAGCGATCGGCACCATTTGCACGCCCGCAGACGGGGACGGGCGAACCCGCAGACACGGGAAGGAGACTGGAGTGTGTGGGGGTGGCAGGGCTGGGGGTCACTCTCCTCTCATCGGTCCACGAGGGCTCCGGAAGAGGGACTCACGCTGCGGGGACGGGCGTGCCGGTCCGCAGACCCACAGAAGAGCAGTCCCCAGCACGCGTCCCTTCTGTGAACGGTCTTGGTGGAGGTGCGACCAAAAGCCAGCGACAGCTGGCACCCACGTGTTTGGTCCCAACTGACTTGTCCTTTCTGCCCCGTGCAGGTTGGTTCGAAGAGTCCCCTCTGCTGCCCTTGTGATCTACAGGCTGTCCCTCCATTACTGACAGGCTTGCAGGCCTCGGGGACATCAGGGCGATGAGACGTGGCAGCTCTAATGCCCAAGGCTCCAAGTCTCCTTCGAATGCCATGGGGGCACAGCCCAGTCACAGGCTTTGCCCTTCCTGCACCCCTCTGCTCCCCCGTCACCCTGCTCAATGCCACCAGGCTGCTTCATCAACTCTCCCCTATTAAAAAAAGGGGGGGGCTGGGGGGCTCCATCAGTGAAGCGTCTATCTTGGGCTCAGGTCATGATCCTGGGGTCCCGGGACCGAGCCCCTCATCGGGCTCCCTGCTCCACATGGAGTCCGCTTCTCTCTCTGCCTCTGCCAGCCAGTCCCCCTCCTCGTGTTTGCTACGTCTCTGTCAAATAAATAAACTCTTAAAAAAAAATTGTAAAAAAGCTTCGCTGTTCCTTGGCTCGTCCCTGTGCCCGCGGTGTCCGTCCCCCCCCCCCCAGAACGTACACGTATCACACCTCCATCCGCCACCAAAGCCCTCTGGAGTCCCCCCCCACGACGAACGTCCAGCCTTCCTCAGCTGCTCTGCCCACGCTGCCAAGAGCCTTGCTCAGCACTCGGGGGGTCTGGGTGGCTCAGCGGCTTCAGTGTCTGCTTCGGCCAGGGTCACCGTCCTGGCCTCCCAGGACGGAGCCCCCAGCCGAGGGCCACACCGAGCTCTGTGCTCGGCAGGCAGTCTGCCTCTCCCTCTCCCTCCGCCGCTGCCCTGCCCCTGCTCCTGGGCTCGCTCACTCGGTCAGGTGACAAAGAAATAATCAACAGAACGTTTAAAAAGAGCGCCGCTCAGGATTCCCTCAGCAGGGAACGGCGACACCACGCACGGGACACCACCGACACCACGGCTTTCTGCCGCGCCCCCCACTTCATGCGTGTGGGATGTCTCACCCCCCAAAACGAGACACACTTCCCACATCTCTGTATCCTCCCCAGTGCTCCCCAGGTAACAGACTGACGGACGGCCACCCCAGAGCCCGAAGATTTCTGAAACCGAGCGCTCCGCAAAGGACGTTCTTGATCCGAGCGGGCGGCTGGCTCTGTGGACCGGTGCGCCCCCGCAGCCGTGAGGAGAGCTCCAGGCCCCCAACGGCCTGTCCCACGGGACTCCGGGCCGGCTCTGCTCTGAGCCCAGAGGACGGTGTGGCCCTCGGTGGGGCTGAGAACGGACGAAAATGTGTCTGCAGGGGCCGCCGTCCCAGGCCGTGCCGCCTCAGGGGGTGCCCCAACAAGGAGGTTCTGGAAGACCCCGGCCGGTCCACGCGCGCTTCCGTGGGGCCAGTCAGCCCGCACACACGCACTGACAAGAACGAACCAGAGGAACGGGGCGCGTGGCCGACTGAGAGTCAAAAGCTGTGCCGGTCACAAGTCAGCCTTCTACACACAGACAAGGGCCTCCAAAGCATCTGGGAAACAAGCAGAAATGACACTTCTCTCCAAAGCACGCAGATTTTAACAGTCACCTCCATTTCTCTTTCCCCAAATCTCGGACTTCCAGAAGCTCAACAAAAGAGAAGTGTGTTAGGCAGACACACGGCATTTTCTTGCTAGCAAAATTACCTGTTACAAGAAATCTTGAGAAATCACCATTTCCAGGACTTAGAGCCAATCCAGTAACATTTAATTTTTAAGCACAGAAAATACGAAGAGGTTGACAGGATATTTATTACATAATAAGAAATCCATTTTATAATTTAACTTACTCAGAGCCAAGTGTAGGCAAACCCCTTCCTTCTTCTTTCGAGGGTTTATTTCGAGGCCTGTTTTCAGTGTTCAGTTACCTGTTAATGAAAAATAACCAAGTAAGGCAAAAGCGTCCGTGAAAACACCTTGAACTACACCGTCGACCATTCCGCAGGCCAGCAGACATCTGAATCAGGGATACGGCAAACCCGAAACAACCACTATGTCAGATGGTGCACAACCGCCGTCGCACACTGCTCGGCTTCATTCCCCAGTTAAGTCACACAAACCCGGTCCAAAGTTTTATTACCTCGCAAGCCATTACGATCCTATTACCTGGGAATGTCGAGAACTGAAATACCCACTCAGGTCTTACCAGACACGCTTTCCTCTACCCTCCTGAAGCACGCCAAGTGAAAACACAGGTATTTCCACGTTCAACCCAACTCAGCGAGTTCCTGCTGACAACGGCTCGTTCAATCTTGCAGAAAACAAATGGTGCTCGGTGCGGTTCTGCTATTAGGAACACATGGGGGAACCCAGTGATGCAAGAGCAGGGACCATAAACTAGAAAGCTAACGCAGAGCGAGGTCACGTCAGACGACGAAAGTACCGCCACTGCAGCTGGTGACGGAAGAGAAAGTGACCAGGGGCAAGGAGTTTACTTACTTTGGGGCTTACGGCAGCACTTTTTAAGGAAGGAACACCTGAATGGGGTTAAGAGAGGCCACAATGCACACACAGCAAGTGCAAGGGTCCTGTGGTGAGAATCACCTTGGCAAGATGGAGGGAGGAAGGCTAGCGGGCTGGGCACCAGAAGTCAGTAATAGCAGATCCCGGGTCAGAGGACTGCACAGCCCACAGAGAGGAGTTTGATCCTACACAGGCCCCACTACACCTTATTCTTCACCCAGCACCAGACTTAATGAGAAAAGAAAATATCATCATCCTGCTATTAAAAAAACCCTTTGGGGACTCCTGTCATGCTTAGAACAAAATCCAGAGAAGCTCTTGCTCAGCAGAGAACCACTGGTGACTCGCCCAGTGCTGGCTGAAACACAGTGTAGGGGATTCTAAGATATTCTGACCCAGAGGACTCACAGGGCGGGGGAGGGGGAGCATGTGTGATGGGGAGGGGAGAGGAGAACCCAGCGACTTCTAGCTTCCGGACTTGAGCGACAGTTCAGAAGGTGGTGCCATTTCCTGGACGCAGGCAGACTGAGGGGAGGAAAAGCAAGATTTGTTTTGCATGTTAACTTTCAAACGCCCATCCTAGCTGTCAGAGGACTACTGACTAGGCAGTGAAGGACCCCAGTCCAAGCCATCAGAGGGGGTCACAGTTGCAGAGTTAAGTATGGAAGTCATGCTGTAACCGGGATCTTCAAAAGCTCTGGGCCTGAACAGGAATGCGCAAAGCAGGGTTTCTCACCCCAGTCACGCCTGCCGCCATTCTAGGGGCTGTGCTGCGCACTGAGGGCACCCATGGGCTCCCCCGCTAGATGCTGGTAGCAACCCACACAACTGCTCCCTTTGCTATGATCCCCCAAACTGACCCCAGATGTTACCAGCCGTCCCCTGGGGGGCACAAGTGCCCTGTAGAGAACCCCTGGTCTAAAGACTGCCATTGAGGATGGAATGCTGAAAGGGGGTGATGTCGATGAGACAGGGGTGTGCAGAGAGGTGGGAGGAAATCCAGGGGGGGTGGGACCCCTGGCATCTAGGGATAGACATCTCTCAAAAATCATGGAATGACAAGCAAATAATGGCCAATGACCCAGATGACAAGGAGGACACCAGATGACAGGATGAAAAGAAACCACACTGTCTTCTCTGCCCATACTCACTACATGGAAGAAATCTAGAGAGGCTTCACAGAGGCGGCGGCATTCTCGTTGGCCCATGAAGTCAGGCAACAAGCAGAGAAGGGGAGCTGCAGCTTGAGTGGTCTTGGAGGCAACAAAGGTGGGCAAGAGGGCACTGAGGTTTCTAAAAACCTCAGGTGACGCTCTCAGGGTGCTCAGGAGAGGGGACAGCGCGGCACAGTGCCAGGACATGAGCAGTGGGCAGCACGAGAGCCCCGTCCGGAGCCCTGTCCGGCAGAGGGCGGGGGGGACACCCAGACAAGGTGGCCCAGCAGACAGCCCACTCCCAGCAGAGCGACTCCAAAACACCAGACAACCCACAGAGTTCCTCCGGAGCGGGAGCCAGGGGTCCCCTGGGTGAGCCAGCTGCGAGCCTTCTCTCTTTCTGCAAGCTTACAAGGGCTCGTGCCCCTGGCACACGATGCTCAGAGTCCCGAACTGTGTGAAAATGCTGACACAACCTGCCAGACGCCTGACCCCTCGCCCTACACTCTTCCTTCGTCATGTCGCAGTAGTATTACTTTTAACACCGTTGTATCAAAAAAGAAAAGTTACGGGGAAAAAAGAAGGGTAGATTTACAGGCCTCGCTTTGCTCCCAATTAATTATAAGAAACTCTCTCTGGACCAGAGAGTCCTCAGCTGTGAAATGAGGGTATTAAATTATTTATGAGGTTTCATCCACATCAAAAAATCTGAGGAACCATTTTCCTGTTGACATCCTTTTGTAAATTCTACGGGAAGACACTTGCAACAATCTGAACCAAGAACTTGCACAAAGATTCTGGGGGAGGAAGAGAGGAGGAGCATATGCATTTATCTATCCCACAGCCAACCGACCACAGAAACATATCCAAAGGCTGCAATATTTTCCCCAAGTGGCCATAATGATTAACAACTGCACCCCAGAGAAACTCACGTTGCACCACCATGAAAACAACGCAAAAAATCCAAAATATGTTTTCAGAAGCCACTGAGCTGCAATTTCCTCCTGAGTCCTTTCTTTTTTTAGTGAGCCCTGAATTAGCCGGGCCAAGAGCCAGGGGCTAAGCCGCGTCCTGGCATGAGGAACCAGAGAATTCTGAACCCTTCATTTGCTATGAGGTTCAAGTTCTGTGTAATGAAGCTGTTCTTTCCTGCATCACACCGATACTGAATAGCATTTGTATGTACGGCAATGATTCGTTCAACAACAGATTTTAAATCCGTTAAATCAGTGGTTCTCAAATGGGGCTGTCTCTCAGGGGACACTGGGCAATGTCTGGAGACATTTTTAGTCGTCAGGCCTGAAGGAAGAATGCTGCTGGCATCTAGCAGAGCCAGGGATGCAGCCCACAGCACAGCCCTTCTTAGGCAAAAAACTGGCCCAAGAACCAACACTACCAAGGCGACCACGAAAATTCCTGCCATTTTACAGGCGATACATCCTATATTCCTTCATGTTCCAAACCACTTTTATTCTTTTCAAAGTAATACATGTACATTGCTTTAAAAAGTAAAATGCAGGTGAAGCAAAAGATTCCTCTTTTTACTTGCAAGCTTTTTATAGCACCATCTATCCCCAATTCCACTTCCCAAAGCAACCATTTTCAAATCTCGGAACTGTTTGTTTTACTGGCAGTGATCCTAAGTATGACTTCCATGTTTCTAAATAACCTTACAACATTCCCTATCAGCCTTGGATACCACTTATTTGATTTTCTCACACATAGGTGAAGATTTGGTTTTTTTAAATTCCATCCTCAATCCTACACTAAACTACTACATTTTCCCAGTAGTATCACCTGTTCCTGATTAAATCTATATTTGACAGGTATTATGATGACAATGGAATGGGCACTGCTGAGCAAGCAATATAATATAATCATACTATATTCCTTTCTTATGCAACCTTTTTGTTTTCCTGGGGTTACGAATTGCGTCTATGTTTATTTCCTTCATTTTCTTTTTTCTCTTTATATCCTGCTTAGGTAATTCTTCCAGCATTGTCCACAATTCTTTCATTCAATTTTTCACATGATCAAAGTTCTCAGATAATCCGTCAGCTCTATGAGTTTCCCCCTCAATCACTCCTACATCTCCCAAATACACACACATCAGACCTCCTGAAATTTCTTGCCTCTGTTCCAGTCTATACTTGTCAGCATTAAGCCTGCTATAGAATTCATGCCACCTTAAAACCACATCTTCAGAATACATTTCTGCCTTTTTGTTTCTAGGATCCCAAATCTCTCCTTTCTTGGTTCACACTCTCATTTCAGTGGGACACATTCCCTAGTAGATTTCTGAGAACTGATACATAAAAGCAGAATTTTACTGGTATCCTAAATATGCACAAATATCTTTATTCTACCCTTAGATAACAACTAATAGAAGAATGACTTTAAATTCCAAGTGAAAATTATTTGTATGGAATTCTATACTCAGTCTCCTTTCCCACTTCCAATGCTGCCATTAAGAAATCTGGTATCGGGGTGCCTGGGTGGCTCAGTTGGTTAAGCGGCTGCCTTCGGCACAGGTCATGATCCCAGAGTCTTGGGATCGAGTCCCGAATTGGGCTCCTTGCTCAGCAGGGAGCCTGCTTCTCCCTCTGCGTCTGCCTGCCGCTCGGCCTGCTTATGCTCTGCCTGGCAAATAACTAAATAAAATCTAAGAAAAGGAAAGAGAAAGGGGAAAAAAAAAGAAATCTGGTATCATTCTGATTTCAGATTCTTTATATGACTTCTAAATCCAGGACAGTACTTAGACACTGCCTTTATCTCTAATATTCCAAATGACATGAGGAGGTTTCACGTAGTCATTTTTATGTGCTTTTTATCCCATTCTAGTCACCTGGTATGAAATTTCTCTCTTCTTCAGATTTTTAAATTTTATTTAGTTTTAATTAACTTAAGTGTAAATAGTCACATGTGGCCAGTGGTTACCCTATTAATGCAAATCTAAAGACTATGACAAATGGGAAAACAACAACAACAAAGGAAAGGCAGTGCCTACAGCACCGACTCTTAAGATGATATTAAACATCAGAAGGTGTTACGATGTTCCGAAGAAAGAATGTTCAGAAGAAATGGAATGGAATATCTAAATCCTCACCAGCACCACTTTCAATGTGAAGTTCTAGGACTTCACTCCTTATGGCTTCCTTCCCCCGAAGAACTTGAAGACCCTCTACTTCTGAACAGGGGGAGCTCTAGGGGACAGACACTAAGAACGCATACCAGGGCAGTCTCTGGGCATCCATTCACTCATTTAAATCTCACGAACATAGCAAATCGATATCCAGACATTCTATGAACAATGACCATGACAGAAAACAGAACTGCAAAAACCAAAACTGCAAAAAAGAAAAAAAAAATTACAAAAGTTCTGTGCCCCCGAGCCAAAGCCAATGAGCCTAGCGTTTCATCCCAATCCCTGAGAGCCACTTTCTTTAAAGCTTGGTGCCCAACATACAGCAGGCAGGTAACGCGTATGCACTGAAAACAAACCAAGGGCAGGCTCAAAACCAAAAGAGAGTCATTCTTGTTTTTTTTTTTAACTCAGAAAAGAAACATACTAGCACTGTGGGAACAGGGAAATAAATGTTCAGGGGAAATCATTCACTTTTTATTTAAGGATCAACAGGGAATCACATCACGTAAGTCATTTAGTACCACTCATGCCTGCAAAACATGACATTTTATTATATCCGTAGGTTTTACAAGTTCAGCATCAAAGTATGAACTACTCAAAACGCGAAACGGAACCAAACAACATGCTTATATACACTTGGTTTCTTTTTAAATCTATTATGATGCTAATCACGAGATTTCCAGGCTTCGATAACCAGCAACATCAATGCTTTTAAACTCCTATTGATGTAGCTGAGTACATACGGTCAGACACACGTGTCATTTCCCCACCACCCCACACCGCTGGTCCAGCATATGCCACTCACGACAAATGAAGAACGAATTCCTGACTCGCACTATGGTATACCAGACGCCACAGAGAAAGACCAAGATAGGGTTTGCCCCGTGAAAATCTGATATGAGGTAAGGTAATGACGTGACCCAGGTGGGCTTAAAATATATAATCCCTCTAGATCCAACACCAACGGGGGGGGGGGACAAATCCACAGCAAATTTTAATACGCTATCTTTTGCAAAATACTTGTTTCTAAGCATTTATTATCATTTAAATTAGAATGATAAATTAAATGTCATTTAATGGTATGAAACTAATCTTTAGTGAGAAAAATAACCACATTTAAAGAAGACACATTAAAGTATTAGGATAACATCTCTCTTATTCAGCAAATTGTCAGTCAACAGTGATTTGAGTCTCTCCCAGATACAATACCAGACTGTATGCAGATAATCCTCACGTGACTCTAATCAGTTCTCTGTTTATAGATGACACAGAGCACCGTGAGGTAGAAAAGAATCCCAATTAATCTCTTCCTCTTCTCCCAGAGCACTGTCTCCACATTGTGCAGCGAGCATTAAGTATAATTTTAAATGTAATCGTCAAACACGTTATCTATTCACTGAAATTACGATACAAGTTTCCGAACACCATATGGTCCTGGTGTTCACATTTCAGTTTCTATCCTTTGCCGAACACATGCTCTCCCCTACTCACCTGGAAAGGTCAATTACACCGTCTTCAGTTTCCATTAACAGTGCTGCAGGCAAATCCCTTTTGTAAAACAATTAAATTCTATTATTTGCTTACATAAACACCTCAAAATTTGGGACCCCAATGTCAATGATCAGCTACGTGAAGAACTGAAGTATTAAGACACACGTGCGCACACGCACACTCACACACCTCTTCCTGTTCACCAGGTACAACGCCTCAAGTGTCACCTCCACATTCAGGACATCAGGAAGATGTCCGAAATAAAAATTCAAACGAAACACTAAGACTAAAAACACCCAACACTCTTACACACACACACACTGCAGTTTCCCTATATTGAAAGAAGTCCAAGGACTCTTGTAAAGGCAAACCCCCAAATGTCCAACTTTCTAATCCATACCCGTTTGGAAACAGATGCCTTCAAAATGAGTTTTAAACCCCAGGCTTTTCCAAACATGGCATTTTTTAAAGGTTTTTTTGTTTTGTTTTGTTTTTTAAGTAATGTGCACACCAGACATGGGGCCGGAAGTCACCCGGGGGACTCTCCGAAGCTCCGCATGGAACCCCGGCCTGGCCGCCAGAGGCACTGCCCTCAGGCACACTCCTCTGGTTCCACGGCGAACACGGAGCCAGGAGACTGAGAGCATGGCCGCTGGGGCCACAAGGCTGGGCCAGACGCGCCCAGCACCCCCTTGCCAGCTGTGAGTGTAACCTGGGCCAGGAATCCGCCGGCCTCCGGGTCCTCCTCTGTGCAGCGGGGTGACTAACTGAATCCTCACAATGACGTGAGGAGAACACACCATCATTCACACGTGGGCAGAGCAAGGAACCCTCCCTGGCACAGGGTGGACACTGGGCAAGTATTGGCCAAAACTGCGTTTGTCCCTGTAGTCCATACGGGAGGCAATCAGCTCACAGCCTTGTCACTAAGGGGAGGTCGAGTCCCGGACCTTGACTTCTGAGCCGTTACACACAAAACACAGCACAGCCCCGGCCGTCAGAGGCCGTCAGCATTTGCTACTGTTGACAGAGAGCAGCTGAGGCTCGGAACTGATCCCGAGATGTCGTTCCCAATCTCTCCTTCCCATGAATCAGGAAACGGCTATTCTTTCTGTACTCATGGTTTTGTTTTTTAAAGATTTATTTATCTGTGAGAGAGAGAGAGAGGGAGCTTGCACAGGTGGGACTCGATCTCACGACCCCGAGATCACGACCTGAGCGGAAATCAGGGGTCAGGCGCTTAACCGACTAAGTCACCCAGGAGCCCCCCTGTGCTAATTCCTTACACTTGTTTAGTGGGAAACATTTAAGAACTTTTACTTCCATAATCTCATTTTCACTTCCTGCTTTTCAACAAGTTAGGGAGCCTATTTAGGGCTCCCACGTCCCATTTCCAGGGGAACGAACAGGAAACTGCTCCACCACACTGGTGGAGACAGAAAAAGAATTTCTGCTCCATTCGATGGATCTTTAAGCCAAAGAAGGTATCTTTTTACATGGTGCGAGCTTTTTTTTTCCCCCAGGAAAGTTAAATGACTCCAGAGTGTTGCTAATTGTTATGAATCTTTCTTTCATAAAGTGATTGGACAGAATTTTAATTTTCAGACTAGAAAGACCTAAAAAGTTTCACCTAGGGTCTGCTCGCCAGCTGCTCTTGCCCGAGTCTCCAACATACTAAATTTAGAAATATACTCTGTCCCAATGTTCTTCAGCAGGAAGCGGCCAGATTAAAATAAGATGCCGCTAACACATGAGAATTCAAAAGCTACTGTGAGCCAACAACCTCCAAGAAACCACACTGCACTCATTCACTAAAATACGCAGTCATCCTCCACCAGGAAAAAGGAAACAGGACTTGGAAGTGGTTTCCAAACACACACACATGATCCACAATAAAATAATGAGCTGGGAAATCAGGGCAAAAACAGAAGGCAATGGCATCAAGGATGAGGGGGAGCTGAGGACTACAGGCAAAGCCTACGGGCAGACACGACTCTTAGCTGCAAGGGAACTGAACTCGGATACTGAGTTTGCTAGCCGTCTAGCCAAAGAAACAAATAGGAGGAGATGTTTGTATCCAAAAAGTGAAGAGGATAATTAGAAACACAGCTTCTAGAGTGGATAGTTCACAATCTCTCCCACGGCCCCAGAGGGGACGCTGTGCGTTCCATACAACTCTCTGCTCTCAGTAAAGGGGGTCCAGGGCATGTTCCATTGGGCTGCTTCTTACAATAATTCTTAACATGCGGTGACTGCACAACCCCGAAGCACAGGTAAGTACATCAAGTCTGCGTGGATGAACCACACAGCAGCGGCGTGCACATCTCCCCGCAGCCCGCAGGACCCCAAGGATACCTCTCAGATGCGCTCAGAGTCCCCGCTGGGCTGCGGGTCTCCTGGGGTCACAGCAACACACTACAGTATCTCGTAAACACATTTCAGTGCCAGTAAATATACCATTTGTATAATATCATTTTTAACAGTTGCCTAGTAACTCACTCTAAGGGCTAAATAAACTTTTGTCACCATTGCATTCAACTCCTTGCTATTTTAAGCAGCGCCTCCATAAATAAGGAGAACCATTTCTTAAGTGCCAAAAACCTGTGGGCCCCCTACGTAAAAAGAGAACGCTGCCCTCTTCTTACCTAATGTTTAAGGAACACCTCACGGCAAGACTACAGAAGTGCAGTACACTCAATGATGCCTTTCCCATTATGTGGGCTTCCATCCAACGCCCCGGGGCCTACACGCACCTGCAGGCCAGCCGCACGCAGGAGACGGCCGACTGCAGCCCGGAGGCAATGCCCGCAGTGAGCGTGTACAAACACGCTTCTGCGTGAACTGGGAAACAACTACAAAACATCTGGCGTTAAAACTTGGTCACAAATTTAAGTTGAGAATTCCAGGAAGTTAGTGAAATAGAACTTACTTTAGGACAGCAATGTAGTCACAGTCTCTGCGCTCGAGACGATGCCGATTGGTCTCTGCTGCTTCAAGGCAATTCCGACAGCGCGGCCCTGCACTCTCACAAGCGTCCCAATGTGGACACTATGGGACGAGCCTAGAGACCAGAGACAAGTCAGCAACAAAGACGGCCGAGGCGGCAGGATGACAACCCAGGAATCCCGAAGTCCCAGACTGTCTGAAGAAACAAGGACTTGCTAAATCTAGAGGGCCTAACATGCCAAAGGGGGTGGGAAGGGCCCTTGCTTAGCACCATGCAAATCATCAAAGGAAGCTTCCTCCATCTGCTATCTTGAAATAACAACATCAACGAACTCAACACAGGTAACGAACACACTGCATCCGTCCCACTCCTCAGGAACATTCGGCATTACTCTTCCCCCCTCGCTGGCTAACGAAACGGCCGCACATCCAGGTGAGTGGGGCCAGAGCAATCAAGACAGACCATGAACTCTCTGAGGGCAGGAACTGCGTCTGTTTTTAGTCCTTCAGGACCTGGCAAGTTGCAGTCACCCAATAAATAGGTGTTGAAGGAGTCAACCTTTTTCTCTTTCATAACTACTCCTTCCCAGACTGTTTCTCTGGTTCTTCTTCATCTCATCCATTAACGTACGCACTTCCCCAATGCTCTGTTCTTGAATCTTTTCCCTCTAACTTTGCTCCCTCGTAATACCATCTAAGACGGCAGTCCTCTTTGCAGGTTATTTTTTTTTTTTTTAAAGATTTGATTTATTTGAGAGAGAGTGAGCGAGCACGTGCGCAAATGGTGGGGAGGGGCAGAGGGAGAGGGAGAAGCAGACTCCCTGCAGAGCAGGGAGCCTGATGCGGGCTCGACCCCAGAATGCTGAGATCATGACCCGAGCGGACGGCAGACACTTCGCCAACTGAGGCACCCGGGTGCCCCCTTTTCCTTTTTTTTAAGATTTTTTGCAGGTGATTCTAAAGCTCTATTTCAAGGCAATATTTCTTCTGCCTACTTTCTATCTCCAGTCGGGTCCCTCTCCAGCATTTGAAGATCACTATTTCAAATGCAATCTTCACTTTCTTCCCAGCCTCACATTACTATGTCTTTGACCCATCTCGTTACCTTTCACTCCAGGCCCAAAACTCTGGGGCTCCCATGGGAAACTCATTCCTTTCTCTCTGCCATCCCTCTCCCAGCACCCCCTCCATCAGAAGCCAAGTCATCTGACCGACCCGATGGCGTCTCTAACACTGCATCTCTCCACGTTCACTGCCACTCCCCTACTTGATGGCCGGGTTTCTAAATGACTGCATACCGCTTCCCTCCTCCGGACCTCTCCCCCTGCAAACCCGCAAACCCATGAATCTTCCTAAAGCAGAGGTCTGATGTATCTCGTTACTCAAATATATGGCATGGGGGACTACACTGCTTCAGAAAACAAACCCAAGCTCCTTATATCGCCTGCCGAAAGTGCTGGTTTCTCCACAGCTAGAAAAGCAGGGGCCGGGGCAAACAATACTACCATCGAGATTAAGTTCTCACAATACTGCAAGCAGATGCCACCTACGGTAAGCGGACTAACGCCCCTCCCCACCCAGGTTGTGCATATCCTAACCTCCAGAACCTGTGAACATACCAGATTACACGGCATGGGGGATAACGGTTGCTGATGGAATTCAGGTTGCTAATCTCACCCTAAAACAAGACTGTATCCTCTCTTATACAAGTGCGCCCAATGCAATCAGGGAACTCCCTGAAATGGGGCAGAGGGTGGCAAAATAACCTATCAGAGTATGGAATGTGAGCAATGTGCGGAATGTGAGAAAACCTCAACTGTTGTTGGCTCTGAAGGAAGGAGCCATGAGCCATGGATTGGAGGCAGCCTCTCAAGGCTGGAAAAGGCAATTAAAAACAAACAAAAATAAAAAACAAAAAGTCTCCCCTAGAGGCTCCACACAACCATGTGGCCCTGTAGGTACTTCAATCTTAGTCCAGTGAGACCTGTTTGGGACTCGCGGCCTCCAGAACCGTAAGAAACTAGGTTTGTGTTGCTTGAAGCCCCAGAGTTCGTGTCACTTGTTACAGCAGCAACAGTTAACTCATACACCCTCTCTCCTGCCGCTGCGATCCCACCGTAATACGTTCCTACCATTTTATAGCATTTAGCACTCTGTATTAGACCACTGAATACAGTCTAATACAGTAGACTGCTGGATATTAGACCGTTGGAATCGCTGCAAGAGACAACTCTAGGGACCCCTGGGTGGCTCAGCTCAGGGCAGGATTTGGGGTCCTGGGATTGAGCACCTCATCCCACTCCAGGCTCAGCAGGGAGTCTGCTTCTCCCTCTCCCTCTGCCCTCCACCTGCTTATGCTCTCTTGCTCTCCAATAATTCAATAAAATCATTTTTAGAGAGAGAGAGTTCTAGGTCTCAGAGCGTTTACATGGGCTCGCTCGCAGGCCCTTGGACAAGTGGTGCCCCACGATTCCTTTCCCTTTCGGGAACCATGCGTTAATTCCTTTATCGTCTCAGCCACTGAGACCAACCTTCAGGAGAGGCTCGCCACAAGGCACAGAAGCGGAAGACCAGCCCAGTTCCTCCCTTTAAGAAGCTTGTGGTCTCTGAAGCAGGTAATGAAAATCCCTAATTTCCTAATTACCCAACAGGTGACATTGGCGGTGTTCTAACAGCAGCTCAAAAATTTCTTTGAGAAATGCTAACAAGCCTTGGTGAGGATATGGAGAAACTGCAATGTGCACACAGCGGGCTTGGGATTGGAAACTGTAGCAGCCATTTTGGAAAACAGTCTGGCAGTTCCTCAAAAAGTTAAACACAGAATTCACATAGCCAAGCAATTCTGCTCTAAGGAATACAACCAAGAGAAATGAAAACATAGCTTCATCCAAAAACCTGTAAACAAACAAACTTTCATGCCAGCTTATTCCTAATGGCCAAAGAGTGGAAACAGCCCACATGTCCATCAAATGACGAATGGATACTCAAAATATGGTCTATTTATAATGAGAGAACATTGTTCAACAACAAAGAGTGAAATACGGACTCATGCTACAACATGGATGAACTCTGAAAGTACTACACTAAATGAAAGAGATCAGACACAACACAGATACACACTGCACAATTCCATTTATCTGAAATGTCCAGAATAGGCAAATCCACAGAGACACAAAGATTACTAATTCTAGGGCTTAGCAGGGAGGGGAGGACTGTATGTGAACACAGGATATCTTTTTGGGCTGATAAATGTTCTAAAACTGTATTATAATAATATCTGCACATCTCTATGAATTTACTAAACATCACTGAATTCTACATCACAGGTGAATTTTGTGCTTATGTAAATTACGTCTCAGTAAAACTGTTTTTTTAAAAGAACTCTGAGATCCTTGAAGCAAAGATTATCTACATATGTGTGTATTAATACTAAATAAAACGTATTGCTACGACAGGGCCAAAAAACTAGAGACAACTTCCAATGTTTAAAAAAATGGAAAGTCCATTTACTCAGATATCAAGGATTTTAAATAGTGCATTTCCTCTAATGTCAGAAGCATAATTGCTTAATTTACCTTGGTAAGAGGCATACAGAAAGGCTTTCTAATTCAAATTACACCTGAACAATAAATTTTATTGAATCAAATCACCTTTATACATAACATGATTTTCAGCTGCTTTGCACTGAAAACCACAACACATAAAATGCTTCTTGTTATAGTCACAACAGAATCCAGAAGATGAAAGATGAAACTCGCTAGGGTATCTGCTTATTAGAAGTCAGGAATACAAACACCTAAAGCCCTAGTTTAAGTGTATTTTAAATTCAACAGACGTCGATTAAGAAATCCAATTTTCTGTTGTGACACAGGACAAAAGCTTCAAGAACGACAGTAAAATATATCTTAACTGCCCGACAGTTAACGAGCCTGCTGTAGGGTTTTCCAGACAAGTGTGAAGTTCAGCAGTCCTCGCCCACTTTCATTCAGCCTGTTTCTGTCAACATACTCTATTTCAGGCTGAACTCTAATATCAGAATTATTGAGAGCCATTATCGTCGTCCCAGGTTCTTGCAGAGAACCTATTCCAACCTGGTCAATCCCGGCAGGGCACGTCACACGGGAAGGGTCAACGAGGACAACACACAGCTGACCCGTCTCACTGCCAGGCTGTGTTTCTCACTGAAAGAGGAGGAAGAGGCCGTCGAGGATCCAGCGGAAGTCCTGGACCCCAATCTGCTGCCCCTTCTTGGCTGGGCCCCTGGTCCCAACGTATTCAACTCTGGACTGTCGCCCCAGCGGGCTTATCCACGGTATTAGCTGTGTACAGCTCTTGTTAACAAATCCACATAAACTTAGTTGCTTGAAGCAACACAGACTTGTTCTCTGGGTTCTGGAGGCAATATGCCTAAAGCGGGTCAGAGGGACGGGTTCCTTCTGGAGGCTCCACGGCAGAATCCACATCCTCACCACGTCCAGCTTCTAGAGGCCGCCGGCATCCCTCTGACCGCTGCCTCGGTGGACACGCTTCCTCTCTGCTTCTGACCCTCCCGCTGTTCCTCTCCAGGGAGAAGCACCTCTGGGAGGACTGTAGCCTCATGGGGTGACCGTCCCATCTCATGATCCTGGAGACAGACTCCCAGGTTCCAGGACTAGGATGGGAACTACCTTCCGAGGACCACTGCCCTGTCCGTCACAAGCACCGAGGACCATCTTAAGACATGGGAAGAGCACCCGCAGTCTACGAAACATCATCCAGCATGCGCCGATGGCAGCAGGAACGGGGGCTGGGGACGGGAGTGCTGTTTTTAGGACTGTGACCAGCGGTCCCAGCCATCCCGTGGTTGGACAGTTGTGGTCCACGGGGTGGGCACATGTGGGCTCTGCCTTGCACACTCAATAGTTCCCGGTGCCTGATGCCAAGAAGCAGAGGTGGGTGCGAGTCTGGCCGGCTCCGCCTCACGCGAGCTTGACCTCAGGAGGTGCACGAACACTACCTCTTCCTCACGTAAGCCCCACACGCACGACTACCCCCGAATCATGGATGAACGGACTGAGGCCGGATGATTTTCCCAAGACCATGGAGCGGGGCGGCCTGCAGGCTGATGTCGGAATCCAGACCACTCTCTCTTCTGCCGCCCAGAAACGCCGTCCTCCCCGGCTTCCCCAAAGCCTCCGGCGTCAGCTGTCCCCAAACACACGCACCCCCTTTCCCGAAAACACCAAACGAGAAACGAACGCTCTCAAAGCCCGAAGAAATGTGACCACAAGATTTAGGGCCCAAATGGAGGCCCGCTTGGGACTCGAAGGCAAGCAGGGCCATGCCATGCAGGACGTGGTCCTGCCCAGCGGGGCCGCACCTCCTCCCTCATCACAGGGCCCGGCACCCACAGGTCCAGCGGGTGCTCACCGGGCACGCAGGGACTACCACCCCTTCCTCGCAGCTCTGCCCTCGGCAATGGGGGCCGCGGGTTCTCGCCAGCCCCCTGCCCAGACCCGAAGTTCTCAAGGGGGAAACTATGCCCTCCCCTCCAGCAGCTGCTGAGCGCCTGACGTAGTGTGCTCGGGAAGCAGCTGTACCAGGAGTCCATCATTCTCTTTTCCTTGACCTCCCCGCCCAAAGCTCAACATGGACAGAGAGCCTCTCCGCAAACGCCCTGGAAACACAAGCGCTCCCCAAAACTGCCAGGTGCCAATACATTTCTTCCCCCATAGTTACAGGGAGCTCTATGTTTGCAGGAGTCCCTACCTCTTTACCCACCACTGTTTCTGGCGCAGGAAGCTATAAAGCGAAACCTCAGAACTTATAGAACTAATTTATACGTGTGAAAGACATTTTTGTGGAAACACGCCATTCTAGGGGCACCTGGGTAGCTCGGTCGGTGAAGCCTCTGCCTTCGGCTCAGGTCATAATCCCGGGGTCCTGAGATTGAGCCCCACATCAGGCTCCCCGCTCAGCAGGGAGTCTGTTTTTCCCTCTGCCCCTCTCCCCATTCGTGCCCCTGCTAAGTCTTAAAAAAAAAAAAAAAAAGAACTAAAAATCAGAACATTATAGACTACATTATGAAAATATGGAATCCACTCTGCATTAGACCCCTGAGCAGAAGCCCTATGGTCTCAATATCACTGTGACCAACGTCATCAACATGGTATACGCAACAGTGCCCCAAAATTACAACACCCTGGGCAAGGTGGACACCAGGGGACAGGTTGTCCCATGGCGCACGTCATGGGTGCACAGTGAGCAGTGTTCCACGTGCACACGCACATGTGTGTATGCTTATGTGTGTCTATGTACATATTTCCACTTCAAAACATAGGAAATGAGGCTCTAAGACACCCTTCAGTCCAGAGGGTTTAAACCTCAGCACTATTTACATCTGGGGCCAGGTCACTCTTTGGGGTGGCGGCTGTCCCGTGTACTCTAGGACACCCAGCAACATCCTTGGGTCTCTCCCCACGGGACGCCAGGAACATTCCTCCCCTCTCCAGCTGTGACAACCAAAAGTGTCTCCAGACACCGCCAGATGTCCCCTGGAGATGTCCCCTGGAGATGTCCCCTGGAGAACACAGCGGCCCCCAGCGGAGGATCATGGCTCTGAGCCACCCGAAGTCCCCAGAGTGTGGCCTGACACTATGTAAGGCATACACAGTCCTTGACACGAGAACAATCTGCGTGCCCAGATTACTGTGAATTACAACCAGAATTATCTTCTTTGAGAGGTCTTAAAAAGGCAATAAATTCTGCATTACACTTTTCTGACCTACATTCCATTAAAACGACTCAACTATAAGCTCTTATGAAAAAATCTGTTTTTCCATTTAAAAAAAAAAGTCCCTATTTTACCAAGATGATTTTGAAGAGCCTAACGAAACCCGAAATTGCTTCCTTTCATTAGCTGTACACCACAGCCCGCAATCAGGGAGGAAAAGCTCGGGGGGGGGGGGGGGGGGGGGGGGGG
>CM052801.1:4658108-4673535 GCA_028533885.1 Nasua narica | reverse complement strand
AGGAACAGCGTTCGGGTGCAGGACAACACGGGGGGCGGGGGGGGGGGGGGGCTGGGGTCACTGGGGTGATGGGCATTAAGGAGGGCACGTGGTGGGATGAGCACTGGGTGCTACACACAAGCTATAAATCTCTGATCACTACATCTGACACTAAGGCACTACGGGTGGCCTAACTGAATTTACACTTAAGAAAAAAGAAAAAACAATGAAACAAACACCTGCCCTTTGTAAGCACGGAGCGGGGAGAGCTGGCAGGGTCGCAGGGCAGCGCGGGGCACAGAGGCCGGAGGCGGGCAGCGCGCGTGCACTTCTGGGTCCTCCTCCTCCACCCTGGCCTGGGGGGTGGGGGGTCTGCTTTCAATCGCCAGACAGGCCTGAGCCACCGACCCAGACCCAGCCTGCGAGCAGGTAGGTAGGAGAAAAGCAGCAGGAGTAGGAAGAGAAAGGAGCCAGAGCTCTTACTCAAACCCAGACAGACGTGTGGCCAGAGCCACCCACCACTGCAGCTGTCCTGAGAAGGGAGGCATTCAGGGGGCTTACGGGTGGCCAAGATCGGACAGTGGAGGGCCACTGCGCCCAGAATCCTGAGCCCCCTTCAGCCTGCCTGCTCGTTTCCTGCCCCATCCCCCCACCCAACAGCCGCACGCACTCACACAAGCACCCAGGGGCGTCAGCGACCAGCGAGTCACGTCCAGGGATGCACTGGGGCGACCATAAGGCACATTCAACCAGAACCCTCAGGTACAGACTCGGGTCCCCGTGTCAGCAGGGACGCTAACCTCCTGACTCCCCAGCTGCACTCTCCTCACCCCTCAGATAACGGGACAACAAAGCCTATTGTGCCCTTCACACAGGGCCGCTGCAGAGCGAGTGAGATGCTGGCGTGGTGAGAAGCACAAGGCACGAACACTGATGGGCGACTACGGCCTGGGGAGATGGGCCGAGGGCTGGCACCGCATTCCTCTTGGGACTACACAGCTCAGCTGTCACCGCACAGGGGAAGTGACCGCTGCTCAGGACACCACAGTTTTCGAGGAGATCCCATTTATGACATCATCGTGACATGATCTCAAAACACCAAAGATACAGAGTCGTGTGGAGTCCCGTTCCGATTGCAGTGTTTCTCCTACAGTCTGACGCAGCTAACTTTTATGACATCTTAACTGCCCCTGGTCTATCCGCATCCTAACGGTACCCCCACTTCTGTATGGGGGAGCGCCTTCCCTTTTCCAAGTTGCAAGCACTCCTGAGAACAGAGGGGAACGGACCACGCACTAATGAAGCCCCACCCCTCTTGCTCTGGCCCCTTCCAAGGTTTTAGGAACAAAGCAAAGTGTTTACAAGCTGCTATGATTATAAAAATTTGCAGGGGCGCCTGGGGGGCTCAGTGGGTTAAAGCCTCTGCCTTCGGCTCAGGTCATGATCTCAGGGTCCTGGGATCGAGCCCCACATCGGGCTCTCAGCTCAGCAGGGAGCCTGCTTCCCCCCTCTCGCTACTTGTGATCTGTCAAATAAATTAAAAAAAAAAAAAAAAAAAGACCTTAAAAAATAAAAATAAATAAAAATTTGCAAAAGCAGTCCACACTTAGGTCCACTTCCTCTACCGTCTACCCCACGAAAGGGGACAATGGGGAATGACAGCTATCGCGACACACTCCATTCTGGCGTCGTGGGGCTCAGCTACGGGTCCCGAGCACCCCTGTACAGCCATGTCATCGCGAGCTGTGCGGGCCAGGAAGGCCCCCCAAGGACGCTGTCGCTGAGGACAAACCACCCGACGTCAGGACGCGATGGCCGGTGACAGCACATCAGGATATGAACAGCATGGGGGGGAGAGACGACCAAAGCCAGAAGCCAGGGTATGGAAAAGCCCTCCACAGAAATTTTATCAGCTATTCAACCATTTGCCAATTTTTATCATTTGTCAAATAAAATACCAGAGATTCTCCAAAATTTAACCAGCCCGAAGTGCATGTGCCATTACCCATAATAGGTTGTAAAGCATCCTCACAGCAGCAGCAAGAGGTCACCAGGCCACAGGAAACCCTGGGTTACCCGTTTCCTCCACAGAAAATGATCTCACAAAACCACTGTCACAGAAACAGGTGACTGAAGAATACAGCTTAAGAATACAGCTTAAGAAAAAAGGGGAAAACTATGGGGCATGCCAGGCAATTCTTTCCTTCACAAATATTATGCTCCGAGAGTGTGATATTTGCGATTATCTGCTTACTTTTTAATTAATTTATTTGAGAGACAGAGAGAGAGCGTAGAATTATGAGCATGTAATTGAGGGGAAGGACAGAGAGAGAGGGAGGGAATCCCCAAGCAGACTCCCCACCAAGCAAGGAGCCCGACGCAGGGCTCGATCCCACAACCCATGAGATCACGACCCAACCCGGAACCAACACTCAGAAAGCCACCCAGGCACAGGACTGATACCTCTGCTAACTTTAATAAAAGTTACAGCCAGCAGCCCCCTCAAAACCTGGGAACAGACATCCAGTAAGCAGACACGGCTGGGGAGGGCAGTTCCTACGGGGAAGACACTCACCACAGTGACCTGGGCAGGTTAAATTTTGGAAAACCTGCACTACCCGGCCCTGCTCTGGCTTACGGGCGCCACGTGAGTTCGGTTCAGCCCACTGGCTAAGCGCACCTGTCACGTGCACACACATGGACACACATACGCCCACTCCCTGAGTCTTCAGGCCCTGACAGAGGGCAGAGATGCATGTGGAGTTTCCTTTAGGGTCTCGATCACGCTGGTGTGACGGTACCCAGGCCATGATCTTCCTGCCACAGTGAACCGTGCTGTGCGACCTGCTTCCTGTTTCTCAGTCCTGCAGAGCTTCCTTGATTCCTGGGGTTCCCCAAACTCCATCAGTTCCGATGAACTCTGTCAGCTGAACTTAGCCAGAAACTGCTTCTGTTGTTTAAAACCAAGAACCCTGGGCCGCCTGGGGGGCTCAGTTGGTTGAGCGTCTGCCTTCAGGTCAGGTCATGATCCGAGGGTCCTGGGACAGAGCCCCAGATCGGGCCCTGCTGGGCGGGGAGCCTGCTTCTCCCTCTGCCCCGCCCCCAGCCTGCACGCATGCGTGTGCATGTGCACACATGTGCACTCTCTCTCAAAAACAAATAAAAATGGGGCGCCTGGGTGGCTCAGTGGGTTGAGGCCTCTGCCTTCGGCTCCAGTCGTGATCTCAGGGTCCTGGGATCGAGCCCCCCATCGGGCTCTTTGCTCAGCGGGGAGCCTGCTTCCCCCCCACTCTCTCTGCCTGCTTCTCTGCCTACTTGTGATCTCTGTCAGATAAGTAAATAAAATAAATCTTTATAAATAAGTAAATACACAAATAAAGAGATTCTGATGTACCAAAAGAGAATTATCAACAAATAAGTAAAAAATAAAACCAAGAACCGTAATGGACACTCACCTGGTGTACACAGGGATGTATGTCTACCTGCAAACCAACAAGTCCAACACACACACACACACACACAAACACACGTGTGTGTTTGTGTGTGTGTGTTACTGTATTCACAGCTTGGTTTCTGTTTCAGAACCTAGCTATAAATAACGTGTACACGTACACACACACACACACCCATACATGCTTCTAACTGCATGTAAAACAGCCGGAAAAAATGCACAACAAACTCAACCATGGTTACTCCACAAGTAAGGTTAAGAGAGACAAAGAGGCTTTACTTCTTACTCATACCCTCCAGTACTCTTGTTAAATTTTTTTTACAATTTTAACTAAACAGCATGTACCACAATAAAAATAAATACATACAAACCTAAAAGGAGGGTCAAACACAGAGAATAAATGCTCGCCCACGAAAAAACGCTCAACCTCCTCCTGGATTTTTCTTCCCTTCCTTCTAAGGCAATGCCCTCGGCCAATACTGACCCTTCGGCACATCTCCATCTGTGGGCTACATGCAATCTAATCTTCAATGAGCAAAGAGGCAGAAATCTCTCCTCTCAGCAGAGAAAAAGAACTGAATTGCCCAATCTAGCCCTAGGAGGTCAAGCCCATCACATCAACTTTCCCACGTTAGGTGCTCCACATTTCATGACTGAAGGATTCATGAAGGAATGAGTTGCACCACAGTGGCCTTCTGATCATTTGTTTCCACAATATTGAATTAGTACACTTAATTATAGCTCAATTCCACCAAACGCATTTTTGCTTTTTTGTTTGGTTTTGCTTTGTTCTTATGTTGCCTGATTCTCAAGCTCCCTCTTTATGAGGGTGAGTGAAATGCCCTTTGTTTGCCACGTTTGCCTATAGCAAAAAGTACATTCTGTCTGTATTTTGGACTAGAAAGAAAAAGCAAAGTTAGAAACTCGGAAAAGACTAATGCCCCACTCACACTTAATCCAATGATACAAAAGGCATTTTTCTGTCCTTTAAATAACAAGAAGAGAAAGATATACAGACAACATAGAGCATTAGATTAACAGCCAACTTTCCCTGGGGCTTGACACTAAATCGTAGGATTTCCAAAGAACAGCCCAAGCGTTAGCGAATGCATGAGCACCTCCAACCCAACTTCATCCTTAATAAAAAAACATGGGAAGGGGCGCCTGGGTGGCTCAAGGGGTTAAAGCCTTTGCCTTCAGCTCAGGTCATGATCTCAGGATCCTGGGATCAAGCCCCACATCGGGCTCTCTGCTCAGCAGGGAGCCTGCTTCCCCCTCTCCCTCTGCTTGCCTCTCTGCCTACTTGTGATCTCTCTCTGTCAAATAAATAAAATCTTTAAAAAAAAAAAAAAAAACATGGGAAAAAACAACACGGCTTAGTCCACTGAATTTAGACTTGTTTTTGATTAACTCGGTCTTTTGCCGGTTTTACATAAAACATTTTGCTGTTGAGCGCCTGGGTGGCTCAGTTGGTTGAGCAACTGCCTTTGGCTCAGGTCATGATCCCGGAGTCCCGGGATCGAGTCCCATATCGGAGTCCCGGCTCTGCGGGAAGTCTGCTTCTCCCTCTGACTTCCTCCCCTCTCATTCTCAGTCTCTCGCTCTCTAATAAATAAATAAAAATCTTAAAAAAAAAAAAAAAAAAATTTTGCTGTTTCTAAATGAGCACGTATTTGACAGGAACGTTAATCGCCTTTGGTGTCACTCCCCTCCGTGGCTCCAACCTTCTCTGAATGAGCCCCAAGTGTTGCCCTCTGACCACCATGAAAGGAGGTTAGCTTTACGGAGACGAAAACCCAGCAAGAAGATTTTCACCTCCGAGGCGAGAAGAGGCCTCCGCCAGAGTTGAGCCTCCCCGGCTCACGCCTGCTCTCTGGCCTTCACCCGCCCGGTGACTGGGTCTCTCTCATATAAAGAAAAAATTCCCACGTTGGCCTGAGGGCATTGGAAAGCCGGTGGGAGGACCAGGCTCCAGCACGCCTCGTTCCCATGACGCCTCGTTCCCATGACCCCGGTGCCATCTGGAGCACCGTTTCCTGTGCCGCGCACTCCAGGCCTGGCTCTTGGTCGTGGTCGCCCGCCCGGTATGCCAGGCCCTGTGGACCCCACGTCCTGCCTGGCACCGAGGAGAGCCCAGTATTTGCTCCGACACAGGGGAGACGAGGACGAGCTACCATGACCTCTGCCAGGAAGGGCACGGGAAGTGTCCGTGCGTCAGACAAGCACATGCGTGTCCAGATGCTCCTTTCCACCCCAAAACACAACTGACCCCTTTCCCCGTGGCAGCCACTAGAGGATACACCATAGCGGAGAAGTCAGGAAGGTCCCTGGATTCTCCGAGTCTCTCCTCCCCTTCACCTTCAGCTGTCAGCCTCTCCTCGAGCCTCCTGGTGCCTGAGCACCATGTTCCCCTGCAGCCTTGGCCGACGACTAAGGGCTCCGCTGGCGCCACTGTCCTAGCCCTTTCCTGGGGCCAAGGGCAGGTGTCTTGGCCCTGCCCCTCCCCATGTCATGCGCCCCCCCGCCCCCCATCTTTATCTACTACAGTCCAGTCACGAAGACCTCGGGCTCACTGGTGAAAACAAACACAGTCTGGGCTCTTCGTGTGCGACACCCTCCAACCAGAAAAACACAAAAATACCATCCCGGAAACTGATACAAGAGACAGAACTGGAACCTCCCATCAATGCTTTGCTCAGAGAAAGTCCCATAAAACAGGCTGAAATGATTACAACCAAAAGAGCAGCGTGAATGCAGGCCCGACCTTTGAGGGAGGGAGAGCCAACAACACCGAGAAACTGCACAGATTAAATCTCATCTGCAGTCTCCATAACTCATTCTGCTCCAACCATTAACTGAACCTGCGGACATCAAACACAGCACAAATATCCCGAGCGGTTAACACTTAACAAACTCCTTGAGTCAGCGTCCTGTCTCCTCCATTGGCCTCAACGCCTATGACCCTGAGCTCAGATGCACTCCGACCGCCTCCAAAGGGCATCTTTAGGGCTCGGTCATGGTCACAGAGAATCACGTTCCTTCCCAAGCCTCCAGTGCTCAAAGCCCCACCACGCCACCCACCGCTCCAGTGGCCTCGCAAACCCCCATGGGCCTCTGCAAACGACCATCAGTCACCAGTAAACGCCCGTGCTCAGCAGCGTTATCCACAGAGGCCGAAAGCTGCAAAGAATCCACGAGTCTACCGGCGAGTGAACGGAGAGACCAACAGCAGATACACTGGAGAGAGCACCCCTTATCCTCAAAGAGGAAAGGAATTCCGACACCTGCTCCCACACAGAATGGCCCGCCGGGACATTACGCCAAGTGACACGGGCTCGTCACGACCGCACGATTCCACTTCCATGAGGTACCCCGAGTCGTCAGATTCAGAGACAGGACGGAGAGATGACTGGGGCTGGCGGAGGGGAGACGGGGACCGGTTTCAGGGCGGGGAGGGGAAAACGTTCTGGAGAGGGCTGGTGGGGATGGCTGGACGATACTGTGAATGTACTTAAAGCCACAGAACTCTAACAATGTAAAAGGGTTCAAATGGTAAGTCATTCCTTATATATATGTTTCACCACAATTAAAAAAAGGTAAATAAAACGTAAAATTCAGTTCTTCCGTCCCACCCGTCCTACCCATTTCAAGGGTTTACTGGCCACACCGGACAGCACAGAAAGTTCCACCGGACGGCGCTGGCCTGGTGGCTGTTACCTGAGTTCCCCGTGGCTAGTGAGCTGGGGCGACAGGTACAACTGAAAGGTACGACCCCCATCCTCACCCGGCCTACTCCGCTAACTAGTACTCACTCACTCTTGGGCAGTATTACCGACTACCGCCGATCTTCGCACCAGGCACTTGCTGGTGAACATCCCCCACAGGATGGCGGAGGAGCCCACAGCTTAAGAGAGAAATCACAACGCAACACACAACATTTCACCGATAGAATCCAAATGCTACGTTTTTGGATTTTGTTCTTGACAGCGCCCATTCCAGAATGTTCTACCCTACTCAAGGGTTGAACCCCCCCCCCGCCCCAAACCCAGTGCTGAACTCTATTCTAGAGTCTCTACTTTCCTCTCTTCCACCTACTGGCTAATTTCCTATGCCTGTTTTCTTTCTCATCATCTCAAAGAAAGAATGAGCCTTTTCACCTTCCCAACGTTAATCTCCCCAACATCTCCCGACTGCATCCTCCCTCCTGCCTGTTCTGGGCTCCGCTCATCCGCCCCATCATCCTTACCTCTTGTCTCTCCACATCTGTGATTCCAAGACTCCTCACTGCCAACAACCTCAACTTCCTCTTACTGAACGGGAAAAACGGCTTTTTTTAGGGTGTCCTCTGCTTCCCAGTCCGAGGGTTGGCAAACTACTTCAGTAAAGGGCCAATAACAAATCCTGTGGGCTTTGCCGGTCACACCAGTCTGTGTCGTGTATTGCTATTTATCTGTCACAACTCTTTAAAAAGGCTAAAACCACTCTCAGCTTGGGGGAGGGGTGCATACAAGAACAGACCACAGGCTCCGTCTAATATGTGCCAACTCTAATCTACATGTTACTCTGAGATCGTTGCTTCTGAGGTGTAATTTTTTATGTGTCCCTCCCCCATCCAAGGAAAAAACCTCAGCGGTTTCCCGTTTCCACAGAACACGCTCTGTCCCCCAGGGTTAGCCCTTCCAGACCTCAGCTCGCCCTCCGAACATCCCTGCTCCCCGTTCGCCCTCCAGCACTTCCGAGCACCGCCCTGACGGCCTCGTGTTTGCTCTGTCGTGCCTCATGCACGCCGACGCACGACCTGGGAGAGCTCCTCGCCCACACGCCACGGCTCCAAGCGTACACACGACCTCCCTCGCCGACCACCACCTTTCCAGAAGTCTGTGTGTCAGGTGCAAGCGACCTTCCCGTGCTCCCGCGGACCCAAGCTTCCCTTCCGCGGTGTGTGATCCCCCCGGGTGCCCAGAGGTAGCTATTCCGGATCGACCACAGACACTCTACAAAGGTCTTCTTAAAGAAGTGGCATGTCTCTTTCAAGATCGCATCAGAAGCAGAACTGAAGCGGTACCCTCAGCTGGATCGCCACTGGCCACCAGCTAATCAGACTCGCACAAACCCACGTGGGACCCGTGACTGCGAGAACCAGTTTCACGTATCGTGTCTGCCGGGCCGTCTCGGGAAACAGCACGCCTGACAGGCCATCGCCAAACTCATCTGTTTGGACCGGATGCTCCTGCCTCTCAAAATCCGTTCGCTGGAACCTAACACTCAGCGTAGCGGTACTGGGAGGGGGGCCTCTGGGAGGGAGGTAAAGGAAGGTGGCGCCCTCACAGCAGGCCCGGTGCCTTCACAAAAGACACCCCAGAGAGCTCCCTCACGCCTGCCAGCCCACGAGGGCCCAAGCAGAAGACGGTGGTCTATGAACCAGGAAGCAGGCTCAGTCAGCACACCCCGAATCTGCCTCAACCAAGACACTGGGCTTCTGGACTCCCGAAATGGGAGAAAGTAACTTCTCTTGCCCCTAAGCCCTCCGCCGCCGCCCTGCCAGGTCATGGTACTTGTCCCGGCAGCCCAAACAGACTGAGACAACCACTCTTGAAAGAAGTCGAAACTCTCGGGTATTTGGGGGATCGTCATGAGCTGCAGCAGTTGGCGGAACATCAGGGATGAGTGATCCTCGACAGAGCCGAAGCACTTCGGGACGCGCCTACAGATCACGGTCGTGTCAATGTCACCCTCCACGCGCTCGGGGACTTAGGAAGCGCCTACTCTATGCCGACACAGGGCTAGGGAGTGAGCGGCCCGAGAAGCAAAATCACCCGTAATGCCAAATTCTTCAGGATGCCCGAACTAGGATGCCAGGACGTTTCTGCCGCTAGCATACACAGACTGGTCAAGGCCCAAGATCCCTCAGGCTCCCCTCACCCACTCCCACATCTGCACTCTGCTCAAAATAAAAACTCGATAAATATTAGCTACTTGGAATCAAGTTCCAAATGATTACATGAAAGGTCACTGGTAACTCTGGAAGGAATTAGTAGATTGACCTTTCAGTAATTGCTTCAAGACCAAAAAAAGAAAGAACAGTAACTTACAGTCTCAAAACCATTCTAGAAATATTTAAAATAACAGAAAGTCTTTGGTGAACAGCCTCTGCACTTCAGTTTCTGTTCGAGGGAGATAAATGGCTCTTGTCTCACCACCGGAAGAGAAAATTAAAGTCACTGCTTCAACCCAATAGCCGGAACATGCCATCTCCGTCATCAAATTTCAATGAGGAGTCTTTGACCTCCGCGTCATTTTACTGTCAGCGCCGTTCCCTTCCCAGTGAGGTTAAATGCACCACGGCGGTGGGAAGGGGTCCCGTAGGGAAGATGGGTCCTCCCCATATGAGGACTAGCTGTGCTTGCATTTTACAGCTGAATTAAGGAAGCTGCTGGGTCGACATTTATACTCACATTCCACGGAAGTTATTTTGTAATTACTACCAGCATAAAACAAATGGAACTTATTTAACCTGATAGGGCATCGCCAGGATGACGTTTAAGCCCCACGATAAAACTGCTCAGTCTGACGCCTGGCCCAATGCGAACTGTCCAGGACACTTAGAGTCTGACAGCTTCATGTACCGGCCACGTAGTCACCATTGTCATTCTTGCTTATATGCTACTTTAAAAACATCAAAGGTACGTACTTAAGTCCTCACAGGACAGAAGAATGCCACGACCTATGTGCTCAAATCATCGGTTATTAAAAAGAAGGTGTAACCGTGTATCTTAGTAGTATGATGCATGAACCAGCAGAGCCCCGACTGGCCAATTTGGGCTGATCAACTTCAAGCCGATCCAACGCAGGGAGCGAATCACTCAGGAGTGCTGGGCGGACACGCTTCGCGAACTTAAAACATCCACGCTTCTCTCATTTCCCCAGTCTCGGTCGCCGAGACTCTCCTGCCACTATACTCAATGGGACTCAAACTACATCACTGCGACCCTCCCCTGCCCGAGAGCGCGCTCCAGACATGTCCTCTCCCAGCATCCGTGCACGGAGACGCTCACGGAGACAGAATTTCAGAGACAAGTTATTTGCAGCCAAGCAAAAAGCACGCTATTAATACTTAGTGCTTGACACTAAACATAAACGACGGTCTCCAAAGAAGTCACATACAAAGACTACTGTCCTCTATTATTAATTTTCATGAGAAGTCAAAGCCGAGTCCTACCACCGGGGCAAAACTAAAGAGTGCCTGGTTATTTTGACAAAACCAGAACTATTTCTCAGAGCTGCGCAGGCCGTCTTCCCGGCTCCGTGGGACTCCCGCGTGAGGGCTCCGCGGACTTAAAGACCCAAAGACCTCGCTGCGACCAGGTACGCAGGGCAGCCCTCAGACTGTGTGCGCCCGCGGGGAACACAGACTTCTTCCCGGTCAAACACATCTCTGAGCACATTCCTGAGCGTGCAAGTCGTGCACACCCTTCACCCCGGCACCCTCGTTCTCAGAACTGAACAGAGCTCCATCTGTGCAGGGTGACTCTCCGGCCTCACGAAGGACTGGAAGGTTCCTCTGTCAGCCGAAGAGTAACAAAACTAGTGTGGCTCACGCGTGCACAGTACACAAAGCAGAGCCCTTTCATGAGTGGTGGCCCCAAGTCACCTGACGCAATGAGGGTTCTGGAGGTTCGGCAGCAGGGAGAAGGGGTAAGAATTCAAGTGCGATGCTTTCTGGAGGCAGGTCAGCATCAAAACTGAGCTGTGAAAAGACAGAAACGCATATGTCCCGCCTCTGAAAAAGGGAGCCCTCAAAATAGGTGACAATGACGGCATGCCGAGCAAGCACCAGGCCCTCTGCTGAGCACGGAACATGAAGCAGCTTTAAAATTCCCAAGAAGTCCTATGAAGGCCGGTACCAAGGACCCCACTCAGGGATGGCAGCAGGAGTCACACAGGACTCGGGTATCCCAACGTCACATGGATCTTAGCAACAAAGGAGAGAAGAAAACAAAACAATCAAAAACGTTAGCACATTCAAAACCATTGAGTCGTACAGTCTAAATGAATGGACTGTAACGGTACATGACTTCCATGTCAAAAAAGCTGTTTCTTTAAAAGTCCAAAAGAGACAAGAATGAGCGCATCTCGTTGTATGTAGATCATACAACGTGATCTGGGTTGAAACAAGTATTGTTTTGTGCAGAGAATGCAGGTAAAGAGAACTGTATGATAACATGGCCAATAAGTAACTCTATGCTGATAAAAAAAAAAAAAGGTAAATGATTTCAAATGAGAGAAGCATTACCCAACGAAGCATATATGACTACCTCCTAATGACAATGACTTCGCAGACTTTGGTTCTGCCGTGAAAAATCCACTGTCGGCGCAGGAAAAGAACAAAAATTGTCACCCACCGTATCTGCGTCTCCCAGGCTAGTCTTTAGTGCAATGACATAGCTAAGTGGAAAAGACAGGAAACACGGATGCGGGCCAAAGGGCTGCTCTGCGGTCCCTTCTGCTCACTTCCCCGTGGCTCACTGCCGGGACCCACAGCAGACCACTGGCCCCATCCACACGTTCCCTCCACGTCCCCAGCATCGGGCACATCAGCACGCAAAACCCAGGGATTCGAAGTGGACTCAACGGTGGCCGGAGACAGTCTGCTGGGTGCTTCTCCTGTGAAACAAAGCACGCTGAGCAGGACACGCAGAAGCAGAGCTAGTGTCCCAATCTGCACTTCTGCTACCTTGATCATTCTGGCCCGATAATTCAGCATCCCTGACCTTCACGGTTCCAAAGGATCACGTAAATACCGAACTGCCACTTGTCTTTACTTTGGGTCTTCTGTGTGCGAGACTGTCCATTTTTGCCTTAAAAATTACCCTGACCTTAAGGTCTCCCCTCCCCAAATAACCAGTTAGAAGGTCCACAGAGATTCCAGAGCAATCTGAGGACTCTCTCTGTGCTTAGGAAAGCAGCGACATCTGAAAAGGGAGAAGTGTATCTTTTCATTGAAGATTTCCTGTCAGAAGGAAACGAAAAGATCCCAAAAGCTGGCCTCCTAATGCATCTCCCTCACATAAAAACACCTGGGAACTGCGGCACTTGTGTTCCTAGAATTTCATTTACACACACGTAAGGGTTAGAGAAATAAAGGTCTGTTTAGACCACCCAGGCTGTGGCGCTCTACTGCGGCACCCCCAGCGGGCTACGACACGCTCTGCCCCGCTCCGTGCCTGGCCCAGGAAGGGGCGTGGGCACGCTCAGCTAAACTCTTCTCTCCCCCATTCCTGAACGGGGAAAGCAGAAGGTAAGGGGTTCAGGATTTATCGTGCCCCTCCCCCCGGACTCTCTGTGCCCTGTTACATGAGAAAAAGTGACGTGTTTGGACATAATGCCTCTTCCCTCTGTAGATCTGTTTCCCACGTGTACAACGACACTCAAAACACAAACTCACCGGGACTCCCTGAGCGAGCGAACACGCAGTTCCCAACTAAAGCCCTCCTACGCCACAAGCCTTCAACTAACATGATCATCTTTGAAACGGGGGCGGGGGGGGGGTCAATTAGGTCAATTAAGCTGCCTCTATGGGAGTAGGAATTAGGCACCAGAAAACCTGTAAGGCTCCTAAGAAACTCCAGCAGGCAGCCTGGTTGAGAAGCGAGACACAGTCTCGTGGGCTCCCTGAAGCGAAGACAGAAAAGCCGTCAGGTCCTGTCGATGCCCGTGGGGGACAGCTGGGCGTGTCGATGGACAAGGTGCAGAGGCAGAACAGGGAGATCAAGATCAGGCACCCCACCGAGGCCCAGAGCCTTCCACTTCGAACGTCCTCACATGCCCTTGTGACATCCACGCTATCGTTATTCCTAAATCAGTAACAGAGGCGACAGGCTTCGCCATTCCAGCAGGGGACAGAAGGGAGCGAACACACATAATCCTTTAGGAGCGCTGGGCCTACGTAATGCCCCAGACACGTTTGGGGACAGCAGGTGACAAGGTCCCATGCCCCGCAGGGAGCTGAAGGTTCTGAGAAGTGGACACCTCCCATCCACGCTCAGGGCAGGGTGCCAGCTCAGACGTGGGGACCACAGACCTGGCGTCCCCAAGTAGGGGAAGACCAGGCAAAGAGGGCGGCGGGCTGCCTCACTAGGATCCTGACCACCCCTGAGCACCCTTGTGGGTCTCCTGCATCTCATCCCCTCCGCCCTCACCACCGGCTCCAGTCCCTGCAGAAAGACACCCATCCCTCCCTGCTCCAGGGTTCTACCTGCTGCGGACCTGGTACCGCCACAAACGGCCCAGAGAAAACGCTTTCAACGGAGTGTATGTTTACATCCTTCGTGGGCTACTCCACTCTGAAAGGAGGGCTACTTCTAACTGGACACATCTGAAAACGTACTGAAAGCAGGGGAATTAAAACAAAAGGCAAGATGTGTCACCCAAAACTGTATGTACTGAGAGGGAGAAAAACAGAAATGTGTTCCTCTTGTTATATTTTAAGATTTCAACTGTTAAAGGCAACCCAGATAAATGACAATTTAAGATAGAAAGACAAATATAATTCTCTGAAGTTGATAGGCCAAAAGGATTTTCTCACCTTATTCTGAAAGAGAAATGTAAATATTTTTGAAGAGGCAGGAAAAAAAACTAAAAAAGAAACAAGCAGTACTTTTTTAAAAAGAGCCTGTTTTTACAGCGTTAAAGCTGTGGATAATTTAAGAACGTAAAAATGTGTGACAGGATCTGTTCATTAGAGTGTAGGATTTAGTATAAATTAAATTCTAAACTATAATTTACCCAGCCAATAATTTCAAATGTAATAACTGAATTTGCTTTAATTGCTTTTAAATTGTGCTGGCAGAAATTTAAGGAAACTCCCAATTCCTGCCAATATCTGAGAAGCAGGCAAACTCAGACACAGAAGAAAAGCCATCATAAAAGCAAGTGTCCGGGGCTTTCGTGTCCCACACAACGCCAAGCAGACCGGGAGCTGCTTACTGTAACCAAAGAGAAGGGACAAAATGAGAGAAGAGCCTGCACTCCACTAAAACGATGCCTGGCTTACAAACATATGTTCACTTTGAAAGAAGCCCCTATAAACAGGGTGCTTCCCGGTGTGGTTTTCTAAATCGCCTTTCTCGTTCCAAAATAAGGAATCACGAATGCTCCCCGCGCACCTTTCTGTCGTGGCTTGTGCTTATTCCTCAACGTGGTGTATTTGGAGACTTGAACCCGTTCTCTCCTGTTTCGACAAGGGGACGTACCTGGCATGGAGGTTCTCCGCCGGTTTGTACACCTGAGTCTCACAACCCCTTTCCGCTATTCCCCATTGCGTCAGAGGGCACCTCAGGTGGCAAGCGGCAGCCCCGCGAACCAGGGGGGCTCTGGCCGAGGTACAGAGGCCTGGCTAGCACCGCGGGGCAGCACCGCGCCCCGACCTGCAGGCATCCCGCCAGCCTCCCACACGGGGTCCCGACCCCGCAGGCTCGCTCCACCTGGGGGCGTCCCGCCGGCGTCACACACAGCGACCCAACTCCGTGCACGCCCCCTGTGGGTGTCCTGTGAGCGTCCCACGCGGTGTCACACGCAGCGTCCCCACGCCATGCGCCACCTGCGGACGCCACACGCAGCGACCCTGTTCCTTGCGCCACCTGTGGACGCCACACGCAGTGGCGCCACCTGCAGACGTCACACGCGTCCCCACTCCACGGGCACCACCTGAGGACATCACACGCAATGGACCCACTCCGCGCACGACACGTGAGGACGTCACACGCAGCGTCCCCACACAGCGTGCCACGCGCTGACGTCACACGCAGCGCCCCCACTCCGCAGGCACCACCTGAAGACGTCAGACGCACCGTCGTCACTCCGTGCGCGCCACCTGCAGAAGTCACACGCAGTGTCCCCACTCCGCGGGCGCCACCTAAAGACGTCAGACGCAGAGTCCCCACTCCGCACGCGCCATGTGAGGACGCCACACGCAGTGTCCCCACGCCGCATGCCACG